>PITA01004886.1:0-117591 GCA_004023965.1 Spilogale gracilis | reverse complement strand
TTTTCATATAAATTAATGGTAATTATTTCTTTACACTATTTTGGCTTATGAAAGTTTTCATAGGAACACTACTTCCATATAGCAGGAAAACCTGCATCATGTTATGCTTGTCTGTAAGGAACTAAGACAGAGAATTGAGAGTACAAAGAAGACATAATGGATTGATCAAAGGAAAAGTAAGTTGAAAGTTAGTACTCCTTTGAATCAGAACTGTTCTTTTCTAAACCCATATTATTGTTTATGTAATTCTTTTTTTGAAAAGATTTTATTTATTTATGTGACAGAGAGAGATCACAAGTAGCCAGAGAGGCAGGCAGAGAGAGTGGGAAGCAGGCTTCCTACTGAGCAGAGAGCCCCATGTGGGCCTCAGTATGATGACCTTGAGATCATGACATGAGCCGAAGGCAGAGGCTTTAACCCACTGAGCCACCGAGGCACCCTATTTATGTAATTCTGCAACACCCCCACCCCCATACACCACTATCAAAGCTATCTTTCATCCCCTGTCCTAGCTCTGGGACTGTCCTACACTGTTTTTGCCAAATGATTTTTGGCAACTCTCAAATTGTCTGCATAGGAATCTTATCCAATAACACCCTTCTCCTTTAATCACTTCTCTGCATCCCCCAACTTCTACACATACCCGATTAGAGACAGCTTTTTTTTTTTTACTTTAAATTTATTTTATTTTTTCAGTGTTCCAAGATTCATTGTTTATGCCCCACACCCAGGGTTCCATGTAATACGTGCCCTCAATACCCACCACCAGGTTCTCCCATCCCCCAACCCACATCCCTCCAAGTCCCTAAGTTTGTATCTGTGTCCAAAGTCTCTCATGTTTCATTTCTCTCCCCGAATTACCCTCCGTCCCATTTCCTTTCCTTCTCCTACTGTGCTCTATATTACCCTTTATGCACCACAAGTAAGTGAAAACATGTGGTACTTGACTTTCTCTACTTGGCTTATTTCACTCAGCATAATTTCTTCCAATCCAGTCCATATTGCTATAAAAGTTGGGTATTCATCCTTTCTGATGGAGGTGTAGTATTCCATTATATATAGGTACCACATCTTCTTTATCCATTCATCTGTTGAAGGGCACCTTGGTTTTTTTCCACAGTTTGGCAGTTGTGGCCATTGCTGCAATGAACATTGGGGTGCATATGGCCCTTCTTTTCACTACATCTTTGGGGTAAATACCCAGTAGTGCAATTGCAGGGTCATAGGGTAGCTCTATTTTCTAATTTCTCTAATTTCTAATGTTTTAGAGAATCTCCACACTGTTTTCCAAAGCAGCTGCACCAACTTGCATTCCCACCAACAGTGTAAGAGGGTTACCCTTTCTCCGCAGCCTCTCCAAGACTTGTTGTTTCCTGTCTTGTTAATTTTGTCCATTCTGACTCAGTGTGGTTTTGATTTGAATTTCCCTGATAGCTAGTGATGATTAACATTTTTTCATGTGTCTATTAGCCATTTGTATACTTCTTTTTTTTTTAGTAATGTTTTTCTTTCTTTTTTTTTACTTTATTTATTTTACTTTTTCAGTGTTCCAAGATTCATTGCCCATGCCCCACACCCAGTGCTCCATGCAATAGGTGCCCTCAGTACCCACCACCAGGCTCTCCTATCCCCCCACCCCCTCCCTCCAAGTCCCTCAGTTTGATTCTGTGTCCAAAGTCTCCAATGTTTTATTTCTCTCCCTGAATTACCCTATTTCCCATTTCCTTTCCTTCTCCTACTGTCTTATATATTACCCCTTATGCACCACAAGTAAGTGAAATAAGCCAAGTAGAAAAGGTCAAGTATCACATGGTTTCACTTACTTGTGGTGCATTTGTATATCTTCTATGGAGAAGTGCCTCTTCATGTCTCTTGCCCATTTTTTGATGTGTTCATCTTCTTTTTGGATGTTGAGTTTGAGTAATTCTTTATAGATCTTGGATATCAGCCCTTTGTCTGTAGTGTCATTTGCAAATATCCTCTCCCATTCCATGGGTCCCCTCTTTGCTTTGTTGGCTGTTTCCTTTGCTCTGCAGAAGCTTTTTATTTTGATGAAATCCCAAAAGTTCATTTTCACTTTTGTTTCCTTTGCCTTTAGAGACATGTCTTGAAAGAAATTGCTGTGGTCGATGTCAAAGAGGTTACTGCCTATGTTCTTCTCCAGGATTTTGATGGATTCCTGCCTCACATTGAGGTCTTCCATCCATTTCGAGTTTGCTTTGTGTGTGGTGTAAGAGAATGGTCTAGTTTCATTCTTCTATATGTAGCTGTCCAATTTTCCCAGCACCATTTATTGAAGAGACTGTCTTTTTTCCACTGGATATTTTTTCCTGCTTTGTCAAAGATGATTTGACCATAGATTTGTGGGTCCATATCTGGACTCTCTAGTCTGTTCCATTGGTCTATTTCTCTGTTTTGTGCCAGTACCATGCTGTCTTGGTGATCACAGCTTTGTAATAAAGCCTGAAGTCAGGTAACGGGATGCTCCCAGCTTTGTTTTTCTTCTTCAACAATTCCTTAGCGATTCGGGGTCTTTTTTGGTTCCATATAAATTTTAGGATTGTTTGTTCCAATGCTTTGAAGAATGTTGGTGGAATTTTGATCGGAATGGCATTGAAAGTATAGATTGCTCTGGGCAGTATAGATATTTTAAAAATGTTTATTCTTCTGATCCATGAGCATGGAATGCTCTTCCATCTTTTTGTGTCTTTTTCAATTTCTTTCATGAGTGTTCTGTAGTTCCTCGAGTACAGATCCTTGACTTCCTTGGCTAGGTTTATCCCTAAGTATTTTGTGATTTTTGGTGCTATAGTAAACGGAATTGATTCTCGGATTTCCCTTTCTATATTTTCATTGTTAGTGTATAAGAATGCAACTGATTTCTGTGCATTGATTTTGTATCCTGACACATTACCAAATTGTTATATGAGTTCTAGTAGTTTGGGGGTAGAGTCTTTGGGTTTCCATATAGAGTATGATATCATCTGCAAAGAGGGAGAGTTTGGCTTCTTCATTGCCAAATTGACTACCTTTTATTTCTTTCTGTTGTCTGATTGCTGTTGCTAGTACTTCTAACACTATGTTGAACAGTAGTGGTGACAGTGGGCATCCTTGTCTTGTTCCTGATCTCAGAGGGAAGGCTGTCAGCTTTTCCCCCATTGAGAATGATATTTGCTGTGGGTTTTTCATTGATAGATTTTATGAGGTTGAGGAATCTTCCCTCTACCCCTATACTTTGAAGAGTTTAAACCAACCCCCCACACAAGATGGGAAATAATTAATATTAGAGCAGAGATCAATGAATCAGAAACTAGAGATATAGTAGAACACATCAACAAAACGAGAAGCTAGTTCTATTAGCCAAATAGAACCATTTGACCATTAGCCAAACTAATCCAAAAGAACAGAGAGAAGACCCAAATCAGTAAAATTATGAATGAAAGGGGAGAGATCACGACTAACACCATGGAAATAGAAACAATAATCAGAAATTACTATTAACAATTTTATGCCAATAAGTTTAACAACCTAGAAGATATGGATACATTCCTGGAAACCTATAAACTTCTAAGACTGAAACAGAAAAAAATTGACAATCTGAATAGACCTATGTCTGTAACGAGATTGAAGCAGTGATCAAAAACCTCCCAAAAAACAAGAGCCCAGGACCAGACGGATTCCCTGGGGAATTCTACCAAACATTCAAGGAAGAAATAACACCTATTCTCTTGAAGCTGTTTCAAAAAACAGAAACAGAAGGAAAACTTCCAGACTCTTTCTATGAAGCCAGCATTACACTAATCCCCAAACCAGACAAATACCTCATCAAAAAGGAGAACTTCAGACTAATATCTCTGATGAATATGGATGCCAAGATTATCAACAAGATCCTCAACAAGATTCTTGCTAACAGGATCCAAAAATACATTAAAAAGATTATCCACCATGACCAGGTGGGATTTATCTCAGGGATGCAAGGGTGGTTCAACACTCACAAATCAATCAATGTGAGAACAAACCAGTAAGAGAAGAAAGAAAAACCATATGGTACTCTCAGGTGAGACAACTTTTTGTCATGTGTTGGATTTCCCTGTGAGTGCCTCAAAGGCAGGAATCACTATTTTTGGCATCCCTATACCTTGTCCAGAACTGTGTCAATAATATAAGCTTATAAATATTTGTTAAATCCATTCTAAATAATTGACTTACTACTATTTAATAAAATTTGTGTTTCAAATTTTTATTTTTGTTTTTCCAATAAGAGTTCAAGTTGCTGAAGGCAGGGTTATATTATGTACTTTTCCCCTTCATAAGCCTACTTTTGTGTCATGCATTAAGTAGATAACTAAATAAACTATTAAGCAATCATGTGGATTTCACTTTATATATTTTTCTAAATGCTCAGAAAATAGTTGGGAAATTAATTGTTGTTTAGGGAAAAAAGAAAAATGTGTATATTCTATAGTTATTTTTTACTTTCCCTCAAATCCTGATATTTTCTCCTGGGCCACGGGTAGAAAGAAAATGTCAGATTCTTCAGGAATAGGTACTGGGAGAATACTCAGAAAAATGTCCTATTATTTCACATAGAAAATTAAGATTCTAACAGGTATGTAGTTAACCTCCTACCAGAAAGTCATCACCCTGTAAAAAATATATTTCCCGTTACCTCTAACACTAGTCACTTATCCTTCTATTATCCCATATTTGCTTACCACATAAGCATTACCACTCGTTGGTAAGATTATCCCCATTTTGAGAAAAAAATATATACCTGAAGCAACTTTAGTGTATGCTTAAGATCATCTATTTCATTTATTAATTCTTTGCTGTCTTATCTGCCTTCTGATTTTAATTTGGATTCCTATATAGATATGTCCATTGGAAAATTCATGGATAGATTAGTATTTCAGTACATATAATGGTATCTTGTTCATTTACCATAATAATTGACATTTTAAGATACTCATTAATAACTATGAACTTTGTTAAATGTGTACTTTTGCACAAAGACTGAGCCACTGGCTGTATGATTATAATGTGGACCATGGTCAACTAGGCAAGGTAATACCACCCAATGGAGAGCATCATGTTGGCCATCCAAAGTTCTTGGGATAGCCACACTATTGTATGCCTTACATCTCTTAAACAACCAATAATCTACTCATTTCAGGTCTTATCTGCTGAAGAAGTAGTTTCACTAGATTCCCTTTGATCTTCAGAATCCATGGCTCTAAGCTAGAGATACCTCCAACAGAGACTGTATTTTATTCCTGTTTGTATCTCTATTATGGATGAATATTTGTATTCCCCTAAAATTCATTTGTTAAGAACCTAATCCCAAATGTTATGGTGTAAGAATGTAGAGCTTTTGGAATTTGATTTGGTCATGAGGGTGGAACACTCATGTATGGGATTAGTTTTATCATAAAAGGAACTCCAGAGAGCTCTCTTCACCCTTCCATCATATAAAGACACAACAAGAAGATGGACATCTATAAATCAGAAAGTGGGCCCTTATATGACACCAATCTGCCAAAACCTTGATCTTGGACCTTCTAGACTCCAGAATTGTGAGAAAAAAGTTTCTGTTGTATATAATCCCCCCAGTCTATGATATTTTTGTTACAGCTACCCAAAGAGACTAATACAGTCCCTACTGTCCAACAAAGTTCTAGACAAAGTAGGCAACCAATATGAACACGTTGAATTGTTTATTGATATACTGTAGATTTTAAATTTATTGTTTCCCCTTTATCTTAATTAGTTACAGATATTATTATAGATAATAGAGTTGATGGTAAAAGAGAAATGTGCTTAACAGAAGAACTATGATGTGTCTGGCATGGAGGTGAGTACTACACCCTAATAACCATGAAAGTGGGTGTTATTTCATTTCCATTTTACAGATGAAGAATTTATAGTTCAGAGCAATTATTTGCTCAGCATGATAATGGTAGTAATATAAATATAATTGGTGGGTTTTGAATTCCAGAGATTTTCTGCTTACCATACTGTCACCTTCTACCAGTCTCTATACAGTTTAACACCAACACATCACAGAATTCCTGTACAAAATAAACAGAGTAAATATTAACAATATTAATGGCTCTATTGTTCTTCTCTGAGCTAAAAGGAACTATAACAAGTTGTGACTATGTGGGACTTTATGACTTCTCTTACTTCTTCCCACTCACCCTCTTATTTCCCCTAAAACTTTGAGGCAATTGTTTAGGAGGCCTAACTCAGGAGTTTTTATTTTAAAACTATATCTATCTTACCTACTTAAAAGAATCAAACGATGTCCCCTTTGTTTACTCTGAATTAGAAAAAGATAAAGTGGGGGGGGGAGAAATACTTAAAAAATATCAAATACAATTTTACTGGAAAAGGCCAAGAAGGCTAAAGAACACCAGAGAGAAAAGATCCTAGTCACTTTGAGGTTGAAGAGAGGAATATAGAACTTCTCTATTAGATGCCATTTGAGTTTGGAGCTATGCATTGCCCCTTCAGATTACTACATTTGTATCTTTGGAGTAATAATACTCCAAAATAGAAATGTGCACACAAATGTTTATAGCAGCAATGTCCACAATAGCCAAACCAAGGAAAGAACCTAGATGCTCATCAACATATGAATGGATAAAGAAGACATCACACACACACACACACACACACACACACACACACACACACAATGAAATACTATGCAGCCATCAAAAAATCTTGCCATTTGCAATGACATGGATGGAACTAGAAGGTATTGCGCTAAACAAAATAAGTCAATCAGTGAAAGACAATTATCATATGACCTCACTGATATGAGGAATTTGCAAAACAAGCCAGAGGGTCATAGGGGAAGGAAGGGGAAAGTGAAACAAGATGAAACCAGAGAGGGAGACATACCATAAGAGACTCTTAATCTCAGGAAACAAACTGAGGGTTGCTGGATGGGATCGGAGTGGGAGGGATAGAGTGGCTGGGTGATGGACATTGGGGAAGGTATGTGTAATGGTGAGAAAAAAATAAAAATTAAAAAAAAGCTATGCATTGTATAAATATGCCCTCTATTTTGATTTTTCTAAATTCTACTTTATTCTATAAAGTTCACATGTAGGTGTTTTATTTGAGGGAACTCAAAGAAGAGAACAGATAACTAGTAAAGATATTAAATGAAGAGGCATTCAAATTTTAGTAAAATAAATTTGGCACCCAAAAAATTCCCAATATATAGTTGTCAAATACTGAAAGGTGTTTAAAATTAGTAGTCCCTCTCTAAGACATTGACATGACCCATGCAGGCCCTGACCAAAATTTTCTAAACCGAGAGGAACTCCATTAATAGTGTAGCCTACAGTTCGATCAACACATTTATCTGAATCTAGAATTTTGGCACTAATTGTAACTTAAAGAAAAATGTATCAGAAAAGGTTAGATATGTGAGCTTCATTTTATATTTCATTACTGAACACAAATCAACAAATTCACTATTTGCATAAACAAAATAAATATTTAATGCTATTATTTTTGGCAGTATTTTTCATATATATATTTAAGAATTAGAACTTTTATTTTTTTAAGATTTTATTTATTTATTTAACAGAGAGAAACACAGCTAGAGAGGGAATACAATCAGGGAGAGTGAGAGAGGGAGAAGCAGGCTTCCTGCTTGGCAGGAAGGGCTCCATCCTGGGACTCCAGGGTCATGACCTGAGCTGAAGGCAGATCCTTAACAACTAAGCCACACAGGCGTCCCCAGAACTTTCAGTTTTTCCTAATATATCTTTGTTTTCTTAAATAATAGAGATCTTTTATTCATTCAAAAAAAAGTATTTTTTGAATCTAGTATAGCATGATAAGCACTAAATCCTGTATATTCAAGAAAATTAAGGCAGATATTTGATGACTTTCTACTTCATAAATATTATTCTAAATGCATTTTCAAGGCACCTGAGTGGCTCAGTCATTAAGCATTTGCCTTCAGCTCAGGTCATGATCCCAGAGTCCCAGGTTTGAGCCCCATATTGGGCTCCCCGCTCAGCGGGAAGCCTGCTTCTCCCTCTTCCACTCCTTTTGCTTGTGTTCCCACTCTTGCTGTATCTCTCTCTCTCTGTCAAATAAATAAATAAAATCTTTTTAGAAGTAAATAAATAAACAAACAAATAAACAAATAAATAAATAAAAACAAAATGCAGGCTCATAGGAATTTGCTCTACAATGGTTCTCCCACCTTAGCAAGAAAGTGGTAGACTCATAATTTCACATCTATTATCAAATAGAAAAGATTCTCCATTTCCCATCTCTACCAAGTTGGTAGGGGTTTTATTACTTTTGCATATTTTTAAATCTAGCACTAGCACCTTGGTCATTCTATCCTGTGACAAGGTATCTAGAATCAATTGCAATGTAGAGAAATAAGCACATAAATCACTTTGTAATCAACAAACTGTATAAACATTTTTTTATTTTTTATGTCAAAAGCACAATAAAGTCATCATTTTTAAAATGTGTATATATTATTCATTAAGCACTGTAATATTTATTAATATATTTTACTAAATATGATATAAGCCTCTTCTCATTAATACTCATGAAACCACATCTAACCTTCTTTCTGTTCACCATTACCACCTTCTACTTTTACCACATTTCTCACATGAGCCTAACATAGAAAGTAAGTTTAGAAATGCTCCTAAACAAATAGACACATTGGAAAATTCTTTCTTTAATCAATATTATTTAAATTTTGTTTTTAGGAAGTTACTTTCTGTAATTAATTTTTGCCTAATATGCAAAACATGTTAACTTCATAATTGTAATTTAACAATTTTTCTCACCAAATTCATCTATCTTCACATTGCCATATACAATTTTAGTTACATACATATGTATTTTTAAAATTTTTCATCAAATGTAATACATATATAGAAAAGTTTATAAATGGCTGAGTGAATTATTATAAAGCAAAGCCCCACATAATTACCTCCTAGATCAAGAAACAGAACGTTAATATTATCATTTGGGAAACTCCTTTTGATATAATATATCTAGGCAATGATCACCAATGACTGCTAACCTTACTGAAAGAGAGGCAAGTGGATTCTACATTCTTTCTAACAGAAGTAAACAAAACCATCTGTATTCTTCCCCCCGACCCTCATGGAGTCTAAACCAAAGCACACCTCTAATTATAACTTCCAGTTTACAGGAAATACAGGAGACAGAGGAACATTTAAACAACAACAGGGAGAGGCAATTAACAAATATCAAGACTAGAAAACTCTACAGGGCAAATAACCTAGTTTCTTCAAACAACAAAAAATGTTAAAAAATTAAAAAACAAGAAAAAGAAAGAGAATGATCACTTAAAGACAAAAGGGAATTAATTGTAGAATAATCATGTACTTTTTCATCTAAAATGGATATTTTAGAGAGCTAAAAGGGATACCATTAATATAGGACTCTGGAGAATCTAATATATACAGTCACACCACTCAAGAGGCATAGCAGTCAAATAAACGAAGTTAGCCATTTTGTGGGTCCTGGTTTGAACAAATGAACTGTTAAACAATGAGAATATCAGGAAAATTTGAATACTGACTGGATAACAGATGATGTTAAGAAACTAAATTTCTTAGTGTGATGATGGTATTGTATATTTTTTAATAACATGTCTTACAGATATATAAAAATTCTTCTACATTTGAAGAGATATGATACATAAGATCTGCCCAAACATGATATGTTGTAAGTAGGCATAATGGGGTAATAAAGATGAAATAAGACAGTCCATAAATTCATAATTTATGTGTTTTTAAATCTATACTACATATGTAATATAATCTTATGTACTGCTCTAGCATATTAATTTTCCTTGTTATATTATATTTCCCTGTATAACTACAACATATATATTTATCCATTCTAGGATGATTAAACATTTGGATCCTTTCCATTTTGGGGCTATTACAATGTATTATGGAGACATGTTCATATAATCCTATCAGATACGTACCTTGGAATGGAACTAGTATGTCAAAGGTTATGCATATCTTTTTTTTTAAGATTTTATTTATTTATATGACAGAGAGAGAGAGAGATCTCAAGTAGGTGGGGAGGAAGGCAGAGAGAGAGGAAGAAGTAGGCTCCCCACTGAGCAGAGAGCCTGATGCGGGCCTCAATCCCAGGACCCTGGGATCATGACTTGAGCTGAAGACAGAGGCTTTAACCCACTGAGCCACCCAGGCGCCTGAGTATGCATATCTTTAATTTTGGTTGATGGTGCCAGTAGTTAAAATTGATTGTTCAATTCATATCTTCACTAGCTGGATATCTTAGTTTGTTTGGGCTACTATAACAAAATACTACAGACCAGACCACTTATAAACAACAGAAGTTTAATTCTCATAGTTCTAGAGGCTTGAAGTCTGAAATCAGGGAACTAGCACAATCGGGTGAGGGCCCTCTTTGTGGTACATAGCAAGTATCTTCTCTTCATATCCACACAGAGAGACAGAATGATGTTATTGATAGACAGTGAACCTTAATTTTGGTGTTTTTAGTTTGAGTTCCTCCAAAATAGAAAGAGCTAGAGATTTGAGACTTCTTTTATAAGGCATTAATCCCATCCATGAGGACTCCACCCTTATTATGTCATCATTTCTCCAAATCCCCACCTTCTAGTACTATCAACATTAAGGGTTAGGATTTCAATATGTGCATTTTAGAGTGATACAAATTTCAGACCACAGCACTGCAAAGAAAAGTTTGTATTGTTTAACATTTGATATTGTTCTTATCTGACCTTTAGCCATTCTGGTGGATGTGTAGTGACACCTTATGTGCTTTAATTTTTTCTTCTTCTTTTTTTTTTAGTTTTTAATAATTTATTTTATTTTTTCAATGTTCTAAGATTCATTGTTTAGGCACCACACCCAGTGCTCCATGCAATACATGCCCTCCTTAATACCCACCACAAGGCTCACCCATCCCCTCACTACCTACCCTTTTTAAACCCTCAGTTTATTTCTCAGAGTCCAAAGTCTCTCATGTCTCCCTCTCTGATTTGCCTCAGTTCACACTTCCTTTCCTTCTCTTAATGTCCTCCATGTTACTCCTTATTTCTCCACAAGTAAGTGAAACCATATGAAAACTGACTTTCTCTGCTTGGCTTATTTCACTCAGCATAATCTCCTCCAGTCCCATCCATGTTGATACCAAAGTTGGATATTCACTCTTTCTGATGGAGGTATAATATTCCATTGTATATATGGACCATATTTTCTTTATCTATTCATCTGCTGAAGGGCATCTTGGCTCTTTCCACAATTTGGTGATTGTGGCCATTGTGGCAATTGTGGCATTGTGGCAAGATTGTGGCAATATTTTCACTACATCTGTACCTTTAGGGTAAATACCCAGTAGTGCAGTTGCTGGGTCATAGGGTAGCTCTATTTTTAATTTTTAAAGGAATCTTCACCTTGCTTTCCAAGTTGGCTATACCAACTTGCATTTCCACCAACAGTGTAAGAGGGTTCCCCTTTCTCCACATCGTCTCCAACACATTGTTTCCTGTCCTGTTAATTTTGGCCATTCTAACTGATGTAAGGTGGCATCTCAATGTGGTTTTGATTTGAATTTCCCTGATGGCTAAGGATGATAAAAATTTTTTCATGTGTCTGTTAGCCATTTGTATGTCTTCTATGGAGAAATGTCTGTTCATATCTAATGTGCTTTAATTTGTATTTGTAGTTGAGTATCTCTTCCCTATGTAAATGACTTGTATACAAAACAAGTTTATTTTTTTAAAATATTATCTTATTATTTATAGGTTTTCTTTTTTAAATGTTAGGGATATAAGTTTTATTTATGCATTTTGTGAATATATCTACTATTCTGTGGGCTTCTTCTTACTCTTTATTAACACCATTGGTAAACAGTGATTCTTTAATTTTAAAGTTGTTTTAGTTTGAATTTCTCCAAAAATAGACCCAAGACAGGCACTTGCATGAAGTAGATTAATTAGGAAATGATCCCAAATATTAGAAGTGAGAGACTAGGAAGAGTTAGGGAGGAAAGAAAGCTAATATAAAGGCATGTTTTTTACATCACCTCTCTAGAAAGAAAGGTTTAATTCTGCTACAACCTCCTGAGAACTGCACAGCATCCTTTACAGAATTGTCTTTCTGAAGGACAGGAGACTGAAGCATTTATCCCAGATCTTGACCTACTGTTTTAGGACTGTGCTTAGGGTCAATAATCCCATAATTTCAGGTTCTGTTTGTACATTAGCTAAGCAAATTCTTGGTACTACAAAAGGTTCTGGGATAGAAACTATGAAACACTGTCAGAGAAATGAGTATGAGTCATCATGGAACTTCCACTGGCTATGGCTATGGCAATAGCTATGGCTATAGCTATGGCTATGGCTGAAAATAGAGATGGGTCAAGGGAATATGACAGGAGCACCGCTGGCAACAGTTACAATGTAGCCCAATTTAATATTTTCCCCAGATTAAAGCATTTTGTGTGTAGTTTAAAAAAACAATCTCTAACCCAAGGTCACAATGATATTTTTCTATAGCATTATTTAAAATATATTTTTTCCAGGATGTTTAAGTATACAACCGGACAAAAATTAATTTTTGATTAGGGTGTAATGTATAGTCAAATTTCACTTTTTTTCATCCAATTATTTCTGTACCGTATATTGAAAAGTCAAATCTTTACCCATAATGTCACCTTTGCTCAGTCAAGTATACAGGTATGCGTGGTTCTGTGAAGGTGACTGAAAATTCTTTGTAACTCCTTCCATTGACAGGTAGAAAATATTTCCTGCCCCTTCCCATCCCCTTGAATCTTAGTTGACCATGTAACCTGCTTTGACCATTAGAATGTGGCAAAAGTGATGCTGTGTGAATTCCTATAGTAAACCCAAAGATATGGATAGTTTCTTCTTTTATATGTTTAGAACACTCCTTTTTAGAACTCCTTAGAATCTTATGAGTAGGTCAAACCTTGTGGAAAGGCCAAATGGGGACTTGAAATGTTGTTAATCAACAGACCTAGTGATCTCTAAGCCAAAGACCAGCACTAACTGCTAGACATATGAATAAGCCATCTAAGAAATTCTGTCCTTGTTGAGATTCCTGAAGACTGCAGCTCCAGCTGACATCATTTTGAGGAAAAGAACAATTCTGTTGCATCCATAGAATCATGAGAGAAAATAAATGGTTGTTGATGTTTAAACCACTAAGTTTGGGGACAATTTGTTACATAGCAATAGATAATGAAAATAAGCTTCTGGGACCTCTCTTCTGCTCCACTGGTCCATCTGTCTATTCTAACCACACAATCTTAATTCCTATGGCTTTATAGTTAATCTGATAGAGCAATTATTCCTACCCTGTTGTTCATCATTAAGACTGTCTTGTCTATATTGACAGTCTGGTGGGTTTTTGTTTGTTTGTTTGTTTGTTTTGTTTATTTTTTTTTAAAAAATATTTTATTTATTTGACAGAAACACAGCCAGAGAGGGAACACAAGCAAGGGGAGTGAGAAAGGAAGAAGCAGGCTTCCTGCATAGCAGGGAGCCCGATTTGGGGCTTGATCCCAGGACTTCTGAGATCATGACATGAGCTGAAGGCAGACACTTAATGGCTGAGCCACCCAGGCGCCCCAACAGTCTATCTTTATGTAGATTTTAAAATTTGATTTTCTTTCAAGTCTCAAAAATTATCTTTTGGGATTTTGAACTGAATTGCATTTTATCCATAAATAAATTTGAGGAGAATTAATAGCTTTATAATATTGAATATTTCAATTGTGGTATAGTTTGCTACTTATTTACGTCTTCTTTAGTATCTCCAAATAACATTATAATTTTATATATAGGTCTTCTACATTTTTGTTAGCTATGTGTCTAATTAATTCATATCTTATGTTATTGAAAAATGTGTTATAAATTATATTTTACCTCATTGTTAATGGTATATAAACTACAACTGATTTTTACCTTATTCTTATATCCAGCCACATTATTATATTTGACTATTAATCCTAAAAAATATTTCCATAGATTTTTTATTTGATATGTATCCAACCACATCATATGTAATAGAATTATTTTTTTCTTAAAGCCTTATTTTCTTCTTCCTTATTTTTCCTTTTAATTCCTTATCACAAGTAAAACATTACAATACTAAGTAGCATTTTTGTTTCACTCTTGATTTCAGATAAAAGAATTTTAACATTTCACCAATGATTTCCTGTAGATGTTCTGAAAACACCACATATCAGATTAAAGAAATTCTCATTTCCTCCAAGTTCATTAAGACTGTATATCATGAATAGATGTTGAATGTTTTTGCTCACTTTACTGAGATAGCAATACATTTTTTCTTTTTTAATGTAGTAAATTATATTAATTAATTTTCAGATGTTAAGTCAACTCTACTCCTAGAAATAAACCTACTTGGTCTTGATATGTCATCATTTTTATATATTGCAGGATGAAATTTATATTTCATTTAGGATGAATAATAATGTGGTTACACTTATAATAATGTATTTATCAACCCTTGCTATTAAGGTAGAAGATATTATGGCATGTGTCTCTGGATTCTGGTATTTCTGTTGAGAAGCTAGATGGTACTCTAATTAGTGCTTCATTGGAGCAATTATAGGGGGGGAAAGGCCTTAAAAATCAATAAGGGTTCACCACAAAATTGTTAGAACTAATGCATAAATTCAGCAAAGTCATAGGATATAAAATCAATGTACAGAAATCTGTTGCATTTCTATATACCAATAATGAAGAAGAAAAGAAGGAACTCAAAGAATCAGTCCCATTTGCAATTGCACCAAAAACAATAAGATACCTAGGAATAAACCTAACCAAAGAGGCAAAAGGATCTGTACTCTGAAAACTATAGGACACTTATGAAAGAAATGGAAAGGGACACAAAGAAATAGGAAAAAAAAAATCCATGCTCAGGATTTGTAAGAATAAACATTGTTAAAATGTCTATACTACCCAAAGAAATCTACACATTTAATGCAATCCCTATCAAAATACCACCAGCATTTTTCACATAGCTAGACCAAACAATCCTAAATTTGTATGGAACCACAAAAGACTCCAAATAACCAAAGCAATCCTGAAAAAGAAAGGCAAAATTGGAGGCATCATGACTCTAGGCTTCAAGCTATACCACAAAGCTGTAGTCATCAAGAGAGTATGGTACTGGGGCACCTGGGTGGCTCAGTTGGTTAAGCAACTGCCTTCGGCTCAGGTCATGATCCCGGAGACCCAGGATCGAGTCCCACATCGGGCTCCCTGCTCGGCGGGAGGCCTGCTTCTCCCTCTCTCACTCCCCCTTCTTGTGTTCCCTCTCTGGCTATGTTTCTCTCTGTCAAATAAATAAATTAAAAAAAAAAAAAGAGAGAGAGTATGGTACTGGCACAAAAACGGACACACAGGTCAATGGAACAGAACAAAAAAAATCTACAAATAGATCCCCAACAATACACTCAACTAATATTTAACAAAGCAGGAGAAAATATCCAATGTAAAAAAGAGTCTCTTTAACAAATGGTGCTGGGAAAATTGGATAGCAACATGCAGAAGAATGAAACTGGACTACTTTCTTACTCCATCCACAAAAAAATAAACTTAAAATTAAAGACCTAAATGTGAGACAGGAAACCATCAAAATCCTAGAAGAGAACATAGGCAACAACCTCTTTGACCTCAGCTGTAGCAACTTCTCACTAGACACATTGAGGGAGGGAAGGGGAACAAAAGTAAAAATGAACTACTGCGACTTCATCAAGATAAAAAGCTTTTGCACAGTAAAGGAAACAACAAAACTGAAATGCAGCCTACAGAATAGAAAAAGATATTTGAAATGACAATCTATAAAGACCTCCTCAAACTCAATACCCCAAAATCAAATAATCCACTTAAGAAATGGGCAGAAGACATGAGTAGACATGTCTCCAAAGAAGACATCCAGATGAAAAGATGCTCAACATCACTCACAATCAGGGAAATACAAATCAAAACCATAAATGAGATACCACCTCACACCAGTGAGAATGGCTAAAATTAACAATATAGGAAACAGGAGATTTTGAGGAGGATGTGGAGAAAGGGGAACCCTCTTGCACTGTTAGTGAGAATGTGAACTGATGCAGTCACTTTGGAAGACAGTATGGAGGTTCCTCAAAAAGTTCAAAATAGAATGATCCTACAATGCAGCAATTGCACTACTGGATATTTACCCAAAGGATACAAAAATACAGATTCAAAGGGGTACATGCACCCTGATATTTATAGCAGTATTATCAACAATAGCCAAACTATGGAAAGAGTCCGTATCCATCAACTGATTAATGGTCATTTATAATTTCATATACATGTATATGATTTCATATATATATATTTATATATATATATATATAATGGAATATTACTCAGCCATCAGAACAAATGAAATCTTGTCATGCAACCTCAATGGAGCTAAAGTGCACTATGTTAAGCAAAATACATCGTTAGAGGGGTGCGTGGATGGATGGGTCTTTAAGGGTCTGCCTTCGGCTCAGGTCATGATCCCAGAGTCCCAGGTTCGAGCCCTGAATCAGGCTCCCTGCTCAGCAGGAAGCCTGCTTCCCCTCTCTCACTTCCCCTGCTTGTGTTTCCTGTCTAGCTGTGTTTTTCTCTGTCAAGTAAATAAATAAAATCTTTTTTAAAAAGTCAGAGAAAGACACATACTGTATGAATTCATTCATGTGTGGAATTTAGGGAACAAAATAGATGAACATATGGGTAGAAGAAAAAGAGAGAGAGAAGCAAACCGTAAGAGACCCTTAAGGATATAGAACAGAGTTGATGGGGCATGGGTGGGGAACAGGCTAAATGGGTGATGAGTATTAAGGAGGGTACTTGTTATGATGAGCACTGGGTGTTACAGTTAATTGATAAAACACTAAATTCTACTCCTGAAACCAATAGTGCACTATATGTTAACCAATTAGAATTTAAATAAAACTTTGGGGAAAAAATAAATTTTAAATAAATTTTAAAAATCCCTTCTCTGAGGGAGTTTTATGGCCATGAAAAAAAGAAAGAAATGAGCCCAACATTTTGCACTCATTTTCAGCTTGACACACTTGTTAAATCTTGAGCTCAAATCATTATCTGACCTCTATCTTTTCCATACCTCTTTCCAAATCACTCTTCCCCATACTTCCGCCATGTAGACATCTCTTCCCTCCCTCCCTGGTTTCCTGAATGCACTCTTCTCTCTCTCACAAGAAGATTTTTCAGTCTGTTCTAGTTCTCTGGAATTATTTCATCCTTCCTCCCATAGACCCATCTCCAGAGACCTATAGGAACTGCAGGACAGATCTGAGATCCTAGCAAGAGGGTGAATGGACAGAAGACTTCTAATGGCACTGTGAGGAGGGGGGGAAAGTGGGAAAAAAGAGAGAAAAAAGTCTCTGACATGCCAATTATAGGAGGTTTCTGTGTGGATAAGTGACTTAATGAAAGAATAAATATATATTTTACAGTATCTGTGAGATTCCAAGGATATACATGAACAACTAATGATATAACTTTCTAGTAATGTACTATATCTACACTCTTTCCCAGGTATTATAAGCATAACTAAGACTTTAAAAGTCCCTCATACCCTAGTTCAAATGGATGCCTTCTTTTTTTTTTAAGATTTTATTTATTTATTTGACAGAGACACAACAAGAGAAGGAACAGAAGGGAGAGGGAGAAACAGGGTTACTGCAGAGCAGCAACCCTGATGTAGGACCCCATCCCAGGACCCTGGGATCATGACCTGAGCCGAAGGCAGAGGCTTAATGACTGAGCCACCCAGGTGCCCCATCAACTGGATGCCTTCTTGATGGCTCTCCCTACATTCACTATTACCTCCAAATTAGGTCTGGCTTCTGGTAACAGATAGACTTTCTTAGTATTGAATCCATCACATGTATCTTACTTTATAATTTTCAGTGTTATTATTTGGTTATTCTGTCTTTCTATTACTAGGTTGCTCATAAAGTAGGACCAATGAAGTTTCTCCATGTCATTGTATCACAGAGCCTAGTATTATGCAAGACACCCAGTAGATACTCACATATCTTTTGAATGGATTAGGGAATAAATGTGATATGAAAATCATCTTTCTTATTTGAACATAATTCCATAGAAGAAGCTGGGGTTTATTTTGACAAAATGACAGTATTTACAGAGTGATAGGCCCAGATGAGCAAAATTGTTTCAAATATTGTAGCCTAACTACAATGATGGGTGTTAGCTCCAAAATGAGTAAAATAGTTACAGTCAAGTTTTATACAATTCTGACAACTTTTTAAATAAGCTACCTATAGACTCTTTCATTTAATAGACAATAACTGAGCGTCCATCTTATATAGTCTGAAGATTTCATCCTCCCTCACGGTTTTCACAGGCAAGAATAATAAATAAACAATACATTCTAGTGTCATAGGAGGAAATAATGGTACATGGTAAATGGGAAAAAGCATTAGATATTTATGGTCCCATATTTATATCCTACTTCAGTTTCTCATTATCTGTGTGACATTGTGACAATTATTTAACATTTCTGATCTCATGTGTCACATGTAAAATGATAATAGTATCTACTTCATGAAGTTGTTGTAAGGATTACTTGAAGAAAGGCATGTAATCTTAGTACAGAATGGGCACTTAAAGGCTGTGCACATGACATCCAGAGAAGAAAGAACATGAACTTTGGATTCAGAAATTAGCATCCTTGCTTGAACATTAGCTAATGAGTGACCAAGAGAAAGTTACTTCACACTTTATGACACTCGATTCTCTTCTCAATAAAATAAGCATAATATAAATTATCCTGCAACTAAAATTTATAGACACCATTTATAAAATGCCTACCACATTTCATGGAAGAAAGTAAGCATTGAATAAATAAGAAATGAGAAAAAGAGGAAGAGGAGGAGGAGAAGGAAAGGGAGGAGGAAAAGAAGATGCTATGTTTGAGGTACCGTATGTTCACACACAATGGAAATACATAGCAAACAATTGAAAAAAATGTGTATCCACACCTTAGGCAAAAGGATGAATTGAACACATTAAGTTAGATCAACAAAACAAATTCATTGTTGCTATTTTCTCTCAATACATATTATTTTCTCCAAACTATTTTTCCCTTTTTTTTCTCCAAACTATTTAACACAATTTATAATTACACATTTATTTGCCTACTAGAATATTGTCTTCTTCCCCAATTGGCTTCCATGATGGAGCGACTATATTTCATTGCTCAGCATAGAAAACATAGTAAGAACTCAGTAAGTACTGTTAACAAAGAATTATAAACTGAAAATCTATATGTACAAAGAAAGATCAGTTGATAGATGCCCTTATTTGGGGGGAAAAAAGAATCATGAGAAAATTGAAATTTAAATACAGAAATGACTATAGTCCCATATATTATCCCAATAATTTGGACTTAATGAAACTGGTGAAAATATTTCCAAAATGTAATTAAAATGATATCCCCATGAGCTGATGCCAGTGTGAACAGCAAATACCTGTTAGCATCATTGTCTGATGTGTACTAGATGAACAGTAACTATTGAATTAAAAATAAATTTATGAAATCAATCATAGTCAATGTATAATGATTTAATTTAAAGTAAATTTTAAGACACCTTGCAAGCCATACAAATATTTTAAAATGTATCACCTAGCCAAGAAAAATATAATAGAGAGAAGGAAGTTAGAGAAAAACAAAATGATTATACCTATTGTCACACATAGTATCAGTAGCAAAGTTCAATTTTTCTTATAGTTATTTATTGCAACAACAATAATTAAGTAAGGAATCTTTAGGAGATTTTTCAAGAGATTATTGCTGGTGCAAAACAATAGATGCTATTATTTAGTGGAGACAGTGGTGAGAACCTAATGAAAAATAACATCAAAAAAGAAAAAAGAGAAGAGAAGAGGAGAGGAGAGAAGAGGAGAAAGAAAGAGGGAGAGGGAGAGGGAGAGGAGAAGAGAGGAGAGAAAGAGAGAAGAGAAGAAAAGAGAAGATAGGAAGAGAAGAGAAGAGAAGAGAAGAGAAGAGAAGAGAAGAGAAGAGAAGAGAAGAGAAGAGAAGAGAAGAGAAGAAAGAAAGAAAGAAAGAAAGAAAGAAAGAAAGAAAGAAAGAAAGAAAGAAAGAAAGAAAGAGGGGCGCCTGGGTGGCTCAGTTGGTTAAGCGACTGCCTTCAGCTCAGGTCATGATCCCGGAGACCCGGGATTGAGCCCCACGTCGGGCTCCCTGCCCGGCAGGAAGCCTGCTTCTCCCTCTCTCACTCCCTCTGCTTGTGTTCCCTCTCTGGCTGTGTTTCTCTCTGTCAAATAAATTTAAAAAAAAATCTTAAAAAGAAGAAAAGAAAGAAAGAAAGGAAGGAAGGAAGGAAGGAAGGAAGGAAGGAAGGAAGGAAGGAAGGAAGGGAGAAAGAATCAAAGAAAGAACCAAAGAAGAAAAGAGATACTCTAGCTAGAGAATAAAATGGTTCTACAAATGTTAATTTAAGGAAATAAAGTCAATCAATGCAATTTTTATCAAACAGCACATATCCTGTCAATTAAAAAATAAAAACTACATTATTTTAGAGAACCAAGAAAATGGTTTTAGAAAAGAAAGCTTTTAAATCAATGAATTATATCATATAATCCATGAATTCCATGTTTTAAGAGTATGAAAACACACAAATACATATTAAAGTAATTAAAAAGATACAAGAAAATATTTTAAATTACTAAATCAATACCTGGTCAAATAACTACAAAATAATAGAAGTAAAAAAAATTATAAATGACCTTTTGGATGATCTAATATAATCTCCATATACAGATTAAGAAATCTATAGGCAAATAGAAAAAAAAAAAAAAAAAGAATAGGACACCATAGAGGGGAAGGGTCTTTTAGGATGTTATAAATCACACACACACAAAAAAACAAACAGATAATCAAGTCAAAAATGTGTGAAAGACATGAGCAGACACTTCTCCAAAGAAGACATACAAATGGCTAACAGACACATGAAAAAATGTTCATCATTATTAGCCATCAGGGAAATTCAAATTAAAACCACATTGAGATACCTACCTTACATCAGTTAGAATGGCAAAAATTGACAAAGGAAAAAACAACAAATGTTGGAGAAGTTTTGGAGAAAGGGGAACTCTTTTACACTGTTGGTGGGAATGCAAATTGGTGCAGCCACTTTAGAAAACAGTGTGGAGTTTCCTCAAAAAATTAAAACCAGAGCTACCCTATGACCCAGCAATTGTACTACTAGGTATTTGCCCCAAAGATACAGATGTAGTGAAAAGGGCCATATGCACCCCAAAGTTCACAGCAGCAATGTCCACAATAGCCAAACTGTGGAAAGAGCTGAGATGCCCTTCAGTAGATGGATGGATAAAGAAAATGTGGTCCATGTACATGATAGAATATTACTCAGCCATCAGAAAGGATGAATACCCAACCTTTTACATCAACATAGATGGGACCAGAGGAGATTATGTTAAGTGAAATAAGTCAAGCAGAGAAAGTCAATTATCATATGGTTTTATTTATTTGTGGAACATAAGGAATAGCACGGAAGATATTAGAAGAAGGGAAAGCTGAAGGAGGAGAAATCAGAGTGGGAGAAGAACTATGAGAGACAATGGACCCTGGAAACAAATGGAGGGTTTTAGAAGGGAGGGGGTGGGGGATGGGTAAACCTGGTGATGGGTATTAAGGAGAGCATGGATTACATGGAGCACTGGGTGTTATACGCAAACAATTAATCATGGAGTGCTACATCAAAAACTAATGATGTACTGTATGGTGACTAAAATAACACAATATTAATGAATAAATAAATAGATAGATAGATAAATTTGCCTAGAGCAATTAGAGATTTGAAGTAATGCAGTAAAAATAGACCATGTAGAAAAGAAAACATAGAAATATATTTTGGCACTCTGGTGTCAAATTATGGAGAGGCACTAGATGAAAGTCAGTGGGGCTTCCTTCTGTCCTTCCCACTAGGGAGTTAATCGTTTTCTCCTGTAAAGTCAGAAAGTGAATACAGCAGAATGTATCCAAACTAAACCCATTTGCCAATTTCTCTTTTCAAAAGACAACTACTGGGTGGGGGGGAGATGGCAGAGAAGTAGGAGACCCCATTTCAAAGGGTCCCCTGAAGTGAGCTAAATTCTACCAGAACAATCTGAACACCCATGAAATCAGCCTGAGATGTAAGACTACACACTTGTGGATCTCTACAAGGGCAGAAGAACATCAGCAGAGAGGTAAAGTGGAGCAGGAGCACTTGGACTGAATTTGGAGGAGAAACAGGAGGGGGAGGGAGTCACCAGAAGCAACTCATTGGAAAGTAATACCCCTGTATGAAAGTTCCCTGTTCTTGGGATCCAGCATCAAATTGCAGTCTGGTTAAAAGCACTCAAAAATAAAGGGTCTTAGGCAACTGGGGGAATCTGATGGCCACTGGCAGGGACATAAAACTGCAGCTCTGGGCCAGTGGTAGAAATCTCTCCCCAGTGCCTGAGGGAACCTGGCAGAAAGTCCCTGAAACCATGCTTGCACCACCACTTGGGCTAGGCCTGCACAACCTGCAAGGGAGGTCACTCTTTCCACAGCCTTCCATGCAACATGGGGAACTGTGGGGTCTTAGTGCACCCAGCATGGGTGTGGGCTCTAGAGAGTGTCCAGACAGCGAAAAGCTCACCCAAACCCAATATCACTCATGGTTTCTGTGGTACAAGAGTGAAGGGACAAGTGGGGACCTCCGGCATCATTGTGGCTTGTGACCGGGGGGTGTGCGCTACCTGTGAGAGTGGTGGGTACAGAGGAGAGTGCAGAGGGAGAGTCTGTGTGCCCTGCACCATCCAGAGGGGAGCTGAGGCTTCTCTCTGAGAGGGAGGTCTGGGTGTGGATAGCTTACTATGCCCTGACTTTCCGAGAAGCTGCTAAAAGCCACAAAACAACAAAAACTTCCAGAGAACAAAAGCCTAAAAAACTGGTTTCCATAGAGTCCAACCCCCTGATAGGGGTCAGGGGTACTAAGCCCAAGCAACACTGACTGAAAAACATGATTGCAGGCCCTTCCCCCAGAAGGGAAGCCAGAAGAATAAGAGGACAACTACCAAAGGGTTTCCATAAAACTGTAAAATCCCAACACTGGGGAAAAAAACAATATATTAAGCTCCTGGAACTACTCCAAAACCTGTATATTTTATAGATACAGCTTTTCATTTTTTTAACTTCTTTTCATTTTTAAGTTTTCATTTTAAACTTTAAATTCATTCTCATGATTCTTATTCTTTTATTTTTTTATTTTTTATGTTTTTTTTTGTTCAAAGATTTTATTTATTTCTTTGACAGAGAGATCACAAGCAGGCAGAGAGGCAGGCAGAGAGGGAGGGGGGAAAGCAGGCTTCCCACTGAGCAGAGAGCCCTATGCGGGCATTGACCCCAGGACCCTGAGATCATGACCTGAGCTGAAGGCAGAGACTTTAACCCACTGAGCCACCCAGGAGCCCGCCTTTTATTTTTGAAACCACTTATTATTACAACATAATATTTAATATAACATTCCATAATAACCTTTACCTTGAACTTTTTTCATACAGATACCTGTGTTTCTTTCTTTCTTTTTTTTTCTTTTAAATACACATATAGATATAAGCTTCAAAGTAATCCTCATTCCTATTCAATACTATCTCTCTATATAAACCAGTTTTAATTTCCCTATATCTCCAGAAAGTTCCTCCTTCGGGAGGAACTGAAATACTTTCCTTGCCCACAATGATGGCTTGTACTCAGTTTCCCATCCTACTGTTCTGTCAGTGTTGCTGTGCATTTGTTTTTG
This sequence comes from Spilogale gracilis, assembly GCA_004023965.1. Classification (NCBI taxonomy): domain Eukaryota; kingdom Metazoa; phylum Chordata; class Mammalia; order Carnivora; family Mephitidae; genus Spilogale; species Spilogale gracilis. Next base: position 93,633 of record PITA01004886.1, on the reverse strand, counting down.
CCTTTGTAATGTATAGGTATTGTTCTTGGGGGTCCCTTGGGCTGGGTTTTGCTTCTTGCTTTTTTCCCCTTTCTTTTACGTTTGACGGTCTTTTTGTTTCTTTTTCGTTTCTATGCCATATAAATCCTACCATTGAGGCCTGTTTTGGCCAGGTTTTTTCTTGCTTCTTTTCTCTTTTTCTCTCTCTTTTTTCTTTCTTGTTCCTATTCAGTAGTGATTTCTGATTGCTCTGAGACCTTCCAATGAGCAACTCAGCTGGATCGTGGTTGATATATTCAACTATACATCCCCTCAACTCCCCCTCACCAAGATGACTCAGAGGTGGAACACCCAACAGAAGAAAAACTCAGAATCTGAAACCCATGTCACAGAACCACTGGATATGAACACAGACACTATAACAGAAATGGAATTCAGGGTAGCAATTGTTTAATAAATGACTAGGTTAGAGAATAACATTGGTGGCAAGATAGAGGCTCTAAGGGTGGGGTGAGGGTGAACTGGCAGAGCTTAAAAATACTATCAGTGATATCCAAACTAATCTAAATACTCTAACAGCTAGGGAAAGTGAAGCAGAAGATCTCATTAGTGATCTAGAAGACAGACTGATTGAGAAGGAGGATCAGGAGAAGTCTTGGAACAAACACCTAAAATCCCATGAAAATAGAATTAGGGAAATAAATGATACCATAAAACGCTGTGATATCAGAATTATTGGGATCCCTGGGGGAGTTGAGAGAGAGGGAAGGCTAAAAGATATAGTTGAACAAATCCTGGATGAAAATTTCCCTAATCTGGGGGATGAAATAAGTGTTCATGTCCCAGAGGCAGAGAGGACACCCCCTAGATCAATGAGGCTAGAAAACCTCCAAGCACATAATTGTGAAATTCATGATTCATAAATTCAAAAAATATGTCTTAAGGGCAGCTAGAGGGAAGAGATCCCTTATGTACAGAGAAAGGACCATCAGAATAATGTCAGACCTGTCCACAGAACCTGGCAAGCCAGAAAGGGCTGGCAAGACAGTCAGGAAATTAAATGAAAAAAAAAATGCAACCAAGGATAATGTACCCAGCAATGTTGACTTTCAAAATGGAAGGAGAGATAAAGAGCTTCTAGCAGCACCAAGGTCTAAAAGATTATGTGGCCACCAAGCCAGCACTATAAGAAATATTACGGGGGTTCTATAAAAGAGGAACCAACCCAAGAGTGACACAGAACAGAAATTTACAGAGGTAATCTATAGTAACAAGAACTTCATAGGCAGCATGATGTCAATTGAAACATACCTATCAATATTCACTCTCAACATGAAAGGCCTAATTCTCCAATAAAATGGCACAGGGTCGCAGACTGAATAAAATGACAGGACCGCTCCATATGCTGTCTATAAGAGACATATTTTGAATCTAAAAACATTTCCAAACTGCAAGTGAGGGGATGGAGGACCATCTTTCATGCCAATGGACCTCAAAAGAAAGCTGGGGTAGCAATTCTCATATCAGACAAATTAGATTTTAATCTAAAGACTGTAGTCAAGATACAGAAGGACACTACATCATTTTTAAAGGCTCTCTCTACCAAGAAGATCTAACAATTATAAATATTTATGAGCCCAACATAGGAGCAGCCAACTACATAAGCAAACTGTTAAGCAAAATAAAGAGTCATATCAATGTGAATATATTAATTGAAGGAAATCTTAACATGCAACTCTCAGCAATGGACAGATCATCTAAACAGAAAATCAACAAAGAAACAAGAGCTTTGAATGACACATTGGACCAGAAGGATCTCATAGATATATTCAAAACATTCCACCCCAAAACAGCAAAATACTCATTCTACTTGAGGGCGCAGGGAACTTTCTCCAAAATAGACAACATACTAGGTCACAAATCAGGGCTCATCAGATACCAAAAGATTGAGATTATTCCCTGCATATTCTCTGACCACAATGCTGTGAAACTAGAACTCAACCACAAGAAAAAGTTCAGAAGGAATTCAAACATTGGAAGCTAAAGACTATCCTGCTCAAGAATCTTTGGATAAACCAGTAAATCAGAGAATAACTTAAACATTTCATGGAAACCAATGAGAAAGAAGATACCTCAATCCAAAACCTATGGGATAGTAAAGACAGTCCTGAGGGGGAAATACATAGCCACCCAAGCCACACTCAAAAAAGCTGAAAAATCCCAAATACACCAACTCTCTTTACACCTTAAAGGACTGGAAAATCAACAACAAATTAAGCCAACCCTACACACAAGACAAGAAATAATTAAGATTAGAGCAGAGATCAATGAATTAGAAACTAGAGATACAGTAGAACATATCAACAAAACTAGAAGCTGGTTCTTTGAAAGAATTAATAAGATCGATAAACCACTGGCCAAACTAATCCAAAAGAAATGGAAGAGAACCCAAATTAATAAAATTATGAATGAAAGGGGAGAGGTCACAGCTAACACCAAGGAAATAGAAACAATCATCAGAAATTACTAACACCAGTTATATGCCAATAAGTTAAACAACCTAGAAGATATGGATGCATTCCAGAAACCTATAAACCTGTTTCAAGACTGAAACAGGAAGAAATTGACAATATAAATAGACCAATATCTAGTAATGAGATTGAAGCAGTGATCAAAAATCTCCCAAAAAACAAGAACCCAGGACCAGATGGATTCCCTGGGGAATTCTACCAAACATTCAAGAAGAAATACCTATTCTCCTGAAGTTGTATCAAAAAATAGAAACAGAAGGAAACTTCCAGACTCTATGAAGCCAGCATTACTTTAATCCCAAAACCAGACAAGGACCTCATCAAAAAGGAGAATTTCAAACCAATATCCCTCAAGAATATGGATGCTAAGAATCTTAACAAGATCCTAGCTAATAGGATCCAACAGTACATTAAAAAGATTATCCACCATGACCAGGTGGGATTTATCCCTGGGATGCAAGGATGGTCCAACATTCATAAATCAATCAATGTGATAGAACAAATCAATAAGAGAAGAGAGAAGAATCACATGGTCCTCTCAATTGATGCAGAAAAAGCATTTGACAAAATACAGCATCTGTTCCTGATTAAAACTCTTCAAAGTATAGGGATAGAGGGAATATTCCATAACCTCATAAAATTTATCTACAAAAAACACACAGTAAATATCATTCTCAATGGGGAAAAGCTGACAGCCTTCCCTCTGAGATCAGGAACAAGATAAGGATGCCCACTCTCACCATTACTGTTCAACATAGTGTTAGAAGTACTAGCAACAGCAATCAGACAACAGAAAGAAATAAAAGGTATTCAACTTGGCAAAGAAGAAGTCAAACTCTCCATCTTTGCAGATGATATCATACTCTATGTGGAAACCCAAAGACTCTACCCCCAAACTACTAGAACTCATACAACAATTCAGTAATGTATCAGGATACCAAATCAATGCACAGAAATCAGTTGTGTTCTTATACACTAACAATGAAAATATAAAAAGGGAAATCAGTGAATCAATTCCATTTACTAGAGCACCAAAATCCATAAAATACCTAGGAATAAACCTAACCAAAGAAGTTAAGGATCTGTACTCGAGGAACTACAGAACACTCATGAAAGAAACTGAAGAAGACACAAAAAGATGGAAGAACATTCCATGATCATGGATTGGAATAAACATTGTTAAAATGTCTATACTTCCCAGAGCAATCTGTACTTTCAGTGCCATCCCCATCAAAATTCCACCAACATTTTTCAGTGTTTTCACAAAACAATCCTAAAATGTATATGGAACCAGAAAGACCCTGAATTGCTAAAGAATTGTTGAAAAATGAAAACAAAGCTGGGGGCATCATTTTGCCTGATTTCAAGCTTTATAACAAAGCTGTGATCACCAAGACAGCATGTACTGGCACAAAAACAGACAAATAGACCAATGGAACAGAGTAGAGAGTCCAGATATGGACCCGCAACTTTGTGGTCAAATAATCTTTGACAAAGTAAGAAAAAATATCCAGAGGGAAAAAGATAGTCTCTTCAATAAATGGAGGTGGGGAAAACTGGACAGTTACGTATAGAAGAATGAAACTAGACCATTCTTTTGCCCCACATGCAAAGATAAACTTGAAATGGAAGAAAGACCTCAATGTGAGACAGGAATCTATCAAAATCCTAGAGGAAAACATAGGCAGTAACCTCTTGGACATCGCCCACAGCAACTTCTTTCAAGACATGTTTCCAAAGGCAAAGGAAATAAAAGCAAAAATGAACTTTAGGGACTTCATCAAAATAAAAAGCTTCTTGGGGCACCTGGGTGGCTCAGTTGGTTAAGCGACTGCCTTCGGCTCAGGCCATGATCTCGGAGACCCGGGATCAAGTCCCATATCAGGCTCCCTGCTCAGCGGGAAGCCTCCTTCTCCCTCTCTCACTCCCCCTGCTTGTGTTCCCTCTCTAGCTGTGTTTCTCTCTGTCAAATAAATAAAATATTTTAAAAAAATAAAAAATAAAAAGCTTCTGCACAGCAAAGGAAACAGTCAACAAAACAAAGAGGCAACCCACAGATTGGGAGAAGATATTTGCAAATTACATTACAGACAAAGGGCTGATATCCAAGATCTATAAAGAACTACTCAAATTCAACAACCAAAATAAAGATCATCACATCAAAAAATGGGCAGGAGATGTGAAATGGCACTTCTCCATAGAAGACATACAATTGACTAACAGACACATGAAAAAGTGTTCATCATCATTAGCTATCAGGGAAATTCAAATCAAAATCACACTGAGATACCACCTTATACCAATCAGAATGGCCCAAATTAACAGGACAGGAAAAAACAAGTGTTGGAAAGACTGTGGAGAAAGGGGAACCCTCTTACACTGTTCGTGGAAATGCAAGTTGGTGCAGCTGCTTTGGAAAACAGTGTGGAGATTCCTTACAAACTAAAAATAGAGCTACCCTATGACCCTGCAATCGCACTACTAGGTATTTCCCCCAAAGATACAGAAGAAGTGAAAAGAAGGGCCATATGTACCTCAGTGTTCACTGCAGCAATAGCCACATTCACCAAACTGTGGAAGGAGCCAAGGTGCCCTTCAACAGATGAATGGATAAAGAAGATATGGTACATATATTCAATGGAATATTACACCTCCATCAAAAAGGATGAATACCCAACTTTTGTAGCAACATGGACTGGATTGGAGGAGATTATGCTGAGTGAAATAAGCCAAGCAGAGAAAGTAAAATATCTTATGATTTCACTTACTTGTGGAGCATAAGGAGTAATATGGAGGACAGTAGGAGAAAGAAAGGGAATGGGAAGTCAGGTAAATTGGGGAAGAAGATGAAACATGAGAGACTTTGGACTCAGAAACAAACTGAAGGTCTTGGATGGGAGGAGGTGGGGGGATGTGTGAGCCTGGTGGTAGGTATTGAGGGCATGTATTGCATGGAGTGCTGGGTGTGGGCATAAACAATGAATCTTGGAACACTGAAAAAATAAAATAATGTAATAAAAAAAAAGACACTACTACTTGCTTCAACCATGAGCAAATAAGGAGACAGAAGACTAATGATGCTTCAGTCATTTGCACCATTTCTGAAATAAATGGTTGTGAAATAGTAAGTAAGTAAATGAACAGCTTCATGACATGTATGTTGTATTATGGTGGTACCCATAGGCTATCACTGTCTCCTTACAAACAATTTTGGTTAAACTTCTCTGCAAAATAAATAATGCAAATTCAAAAAAAGAAATATATTTTGGCATTGGGATTAGTTTCATTAATAAATTAGATATGGGAAGAAACTGAAAAGAAAAAAAGTCAAGGATGAGTTAGGAACTGGTTAGATAACTTTAGCCATTTTCCCCAGAATGGGGGAAAACTGAATATATGACTCTAGAGCACACAGAAGCTGTCAGGGTATGGGATTCAAATTTAAGCTCCATCAATATGTTTTCTTTTTTAAAAAAGAAAACATTTTTTTCCTTTTCATTATTTTTTAAAGATTTTTTATTAATTTGTTTGACAGAGAGAAACACAGTGAGAGAGGGAACACAAGCAGGGGGATTGAGAGAGGGAGAAGCAGGCTTCCCACTGAGCAGGGAGCCCGATGTGGGACTCGATCCTAGGTTTCCGGGATCATGACCTGGGCTGAAGGCAGTCGCTCAACAAACTGAGCCACCCAGGCACCCCTTCCTTTTCATTTTTTTAAAGATTTATTTATTTTGGGTGGAAGGGGCAAAGGGAGAGAGAGAATACTGAAGCAGACTCCCCACTGAATGGGGAGCACAGGTAGGGCTCACTCCCAGAACTCTGAAGTCATGACCTGAACCGAAATCAACAGTTGGCAGCTTAACAGATTGAGCCACCCAGGCACCCCTAAGATTTTATTTTTTTAAGTAATCTCTATCCCCAATGTGGGGCTTGAACTCATAGCCCTAAGACAAAAAGTTGCCCACTCCAGTGACTGAGCTGGTCAGGTACCCCATGTTCCCACCAATATATGTTTTAAATGGTTGGTATTTGAGTTTCCTGGAAAGAAAGAAAGTATAGAAAAGGAATACATATCTAAAACCAGATCCAGAGGAATTCCCACATTTAGTGTGAGGATAGAAGTGAAATAACCAGTAAAAAGAGAGGGAAAGAAGTAAAAGAAAATGAGAACAGTCACTTGAATCTTCTTGTAGGAGAAGGGCCAGTTTTTAAAAGGAGGGAGTGGCCAATTGTGCCAAATGCTTCGGGGAATATGCTAAACTCACTCCCACCTTCCACAAACAATTCCTTCTGCCAGTTTCAGCCTTGGATTCTACATTAAAAAAAAAGTCTAAGAATATCTCCAATTTCCTATCTGAAGAGCAAAAGAACATTTATGACTAGAGTATAAAAGGACAAAGTGAATGAATAAAAATGTGCCAATTTTCAGATATGGGTAGCAAATCTGAGATAATAATATTTAATGAACATTTAATAATATTTAATGAACACTACATAACAAAGTAAACCACAAAGAGATAAAATAGCTAAATATTTTTACAGCAATTGCTAAAAAATGGCAAGGAAAGAGTATAGACTAGATCTCAAAAGAATAACTTTTTCAGCTTTGAAGCAAAGAAGAAAGAATGGAAAAGATGAATGGATTTTAGAATGCAATCACTTAGGATTTCCAATCAATGAAAATGTCCACAAGATGTAATGTTTGAGGTTACTAAAGGAGTTTACTCCTTTAGTCATAGACAGGCAAGAACCAACTTACCTTCCTCACCAGTCCCTGACTGATCAGATCTTAAAGCTGCTTGTAGTCAGTGACAGAAAGTGTAAGTTCAGTTCAGTCTAATATCAAAACTCCAAACCATAAACTAATGAAATTCCTCTCTTCTCCAGTTTTAGCCTACCCTAGCCTCATAAATCTGCAGAATGAAAAGGAATATAAGCGCCTTCTTTACTTTTTCTTTACTCCACTTCTTCATAATCATTCTCTAGCTGCTATTTTATTCTCTCTAGAGTTGGGTCTGGGAAAGGTGGATTTATGGGAAAGGGGCTGCGTTTGACATCAGGGCCTACTTGCTTTCTCCTAAAGCATTTCAGAGAAATTCTCAGTTCCTTCAAAGTACATGATGCCCTCTTATGTTGGCTTTTAAGACAACTTCCCTCAATCAGTAGTTTCTAAGGCTTTGTCTATTGGAAAACCTTCTCCTACCCAGAAGACTCACTTTTCTTGGAAAATGACTCCTGGACTCTCCAGGGCAGAGTCCCTTTCAAGATGATACAGTTGCGTTTTCCCTACTCCATTTGGGCAAGGAAAACCAAACATCTTTGTCCCGTCTGGGAGTAATGCAGCCAGCTCCTACTATTATCAGGGCCTAGGTAGCCAGGCTGTCACTTTTGGACTTCTTAGTCCAGAGACTGGCTGAATATCAGTCTTTTGTGTAACTTCAGCATCAGGAGACACAGGGCACCTTAGAGCTCATGCAACTTCACTTGAGCTGTAGAAATATCCCCTCTCCTTCCCCTTGGGGAGTGAGAGAAGAAATGCCAAAGAACACAAGCAACTCTCTCTTCAAGGAAATTCTAGGTATCTGATTTCTATCCTCTTCTCTTTTATGCCCAAGATAACCAACCTGTATGACTGAGCTGTTGTGTATTATATTGTTTTTTCAGCCAAAACTCTGAGGCAATGAGAAAATTCACAATTAGCATGTTGTTTCACTGTTAACAATTTTCTGGCGGGTGTTCTTTTATTGCTGGTGATGTTATAAATCAGTACAATGTTTTAGAAAGGGTTATAAGTCCTTCCACCTAGTAATTTGGCTAGAAATGCTACCCCAAAAAACAGGAAAAGATTTATGAATGTAGACATCTACCACACCATTTCTTGTCTAAAGAGTTCCCAGATGAGAAATATCCCTGATAGTTAAATAATAAGAAAAGCTGTCTCCTCAGAAATTTATATTAAGAATTATTTTTATTCACTTTAATTCACTTTATCTCATTTCAACTTTTGTGTTTCAGAACACTTGATGCCCTCCCTTAGTCTTGACTTCCTGATCTAATGTTCATTTCTCTGGGTCCCAAATTTGTTTGAATTTTGTTGCATATGAGATGATTTTGTGAGAAAATCTCTCAAGTAACTTATAGACTAAAGCAGACATAAAGGAAAGAATGAATGAGAAAATCCCAATAAGAACAAATGCTCAACTGTCCAAACAGAAAACAATGAAATTGCTTGAGGCAACAGTTACTCAAAGATATCACATCCCCTCACCCAGACCATCATAACAATTTAATCAGAATCTCTAGAGGTGGGCTGAGACTTCATTTTCTTTAAGCAACCCCCACAGGTGATTCTACTGTATAGCCAAGGTTGAGAACCACAGCCATAAGGATTATTGTCTAGAGAGAAAATAGGACAAGCAATGGAACCCATGAATAATGTGTATTATGCAGCCCATTCAAAATTATAACTATGAATCAAACAAGGTAGAAGATAGGATAACCTCTAAAAATGGCACACAAAGCCCCTTATTATCTTATCTCTGTTTCTACCATTACATTTGTTGCTCCCTTCATGGGCCTCTGCATCCCATATGCTAGTCTTATCAGTTAATTTGTAGGTTCCTAAGCATGCCAGGTCCTTTTAGGCCTCAGCCTGATTCTCTTCCTCATCCACCTACATCATTCCTCCTCTTTGTTAACTGACAGCTAAAGTGCATTCTCCTACATAGATGGTTTTCCTGACCTTCCAGTCTTACCTGGGAGCCTGTGGGTATTATCGCACTTCCTGCTAAAAATGGAACAGATCACACTGTATTGTAATTGGTTTATTTACATTTCAGTTTTTATCACTTTAAAAACAGGAACACATTTCCTTCATCTCTGAATCCCAGTACTTATCAACATTTCTTAGCCCAGAGGAAGTGCCCAACAGATAATGGGTTGAATTTTTAAATGCATATGATACAATAGAAATGCATATTATGTATTATATACATATCCTATAAATGAAAGGAAGGAAGGAGAAAAAGGGAGGGAGGGAGGGAGGAAAAAGAATATTAACATTTACAGAATATATTTTAAGTGACAATATTTATGACTTCAAGTAATTCTCACAACATACTCTAGAGTACATATTATCTTCCTTATTTTGGAGGTGATGAAACTTAAGGTCAAGAAGGTTGTTTTTTTATCCTTTTTTTAAGAGTTATTCATTTATTTATTTTAGAGAGAGAGAAAGTGAGTACGAGCAGGGGTAGGGGCTGAGGAAGAGGGAAAGAGAGAATCTCCAGCAGATGAGTGTGAAGCCCAACTCTCAAGGGTCTGGATCACACAACCCTGAGATCATTACCTGAGCCAAAATCAAAAGTTGGATGCTTAACTGACTAAGTCACCCAGGCACCCCAACGTTGTGAGGTTTTTTTTTTTTAAGAATTTTTTTATTTATTTGACAGAGAGAGAAACAGCGAGAGAGGGAACACAAGCGGAGGGACTGAAAGAGGGAGAAGCAGGCTTCCTGCTGAGCAGGGAGCCCGATGTGGGACTCGATCCTGGGTCTCCAGGATCATGACCTGAGCCAAAGGCAGTCGCTTAACCAACTGAGCCACCCAGGTGCCCCTCAACGTTGTGTTTTAAATAAATTATCCAATATTGAGGAGTTAATGTATCATTTTCAGGTTTAGAACCCAGGTATGTATAAACAAAAGTACCTTGCACTTTTAGAATTAAAAATTATATTATGGCCTTGATTTGGGAGGAAATTACAAGGTCTTTGAGGTTAGATGCTAAAGGTATAGTAAGTCACCAGCAGACAAGGAAGCCAATAACAATGGTCAAAGTAAATCCAGTTACAGTTCTTGTAGAGCAAATTTGGTAAGACTCTACTACTTAAAAAATATCTCAAAAAATTAATATTCTTAAGTATAATGTTTTTGTGCATTTAACCATTCTATATTTAAGATTCCAATAAAATTCTATCATATTCAACACTGTCCCCAGAATTTCCCTGCTAGGATATATATAACCACTCTGCAAATTAAGTTTTTCAGGACCAAACAGTATTGAAATCCTTTATTCCTTAAACTTCCTAGCACTAAGTCAATCAAAATTGAAAGAAAATACGTATATCTCTGTGCTTATAATTTGTGATATCCTGCAAATAAGTTATTTTGAGATTTCATAAGATGTATTAGCAGTAAGAAATGAGTAAGAGAAACTATCCTAGATCCACAAGCAAATCCACAATAAATAAGTGTAAGTATTAAGCAAGATGCCTTGAAAATAAGGGCAAACACCTATGGGATGCAAAGAGATTACAAAGCAGCTGAATTTTCATTTCCTATTTTCTCTAAAACCCCAAAATGTGATGATAAACAGGAAGTTTCAAAAATAAGAACAAAACGCTTTAATTTTATTTCTACAGTTAAGAAAACTGAGGCTCAATTCAAAAGAGTCTTGCTCAAGTACTCATGGTTAAAACAGTTAACATTTGAAATCAGCTCACTGAGAGCCAAACCCATCTTTATACTACCCCATAATGCATTTCTCCATTACTGGTCTCTCTAGTCTTGCAAAATCAGAGCAAAAAATTCCAAGGTAGACCTTCTATGTTTATTTCATTCCTTTTTCTCCTTTGGTCAGAGCAGTTGTTTTTTAATCTATCTTTGTTTATATTGCCTGTAGAATAAGATTTCTAGCAATATTGTCATATTTCTCCTTGTATTTTTGTTATGCATATAAAGCAATATATTTATTTACTAACTAGTTCACAGAGAATGCTGTGTAAAATGATTACAAAATACTACTCATAATAGCAATTTTTTGCATTGAGATAAGCTTTTCACTATTGTTATGGAAGACTAACTTAAGTAAAATGGGTAAATAAGGAATAGACATACTGCTCAATACTGGAGATATATTGTTAGTGGATAGGAAATGGAAAGGAAGGAAAACATGATTAAAGAGACTCTCAAAATGTATCTAGCCATCCCCAATGAGGACAAATGTCTTTAACCTGACATATTATATCTCAGGGTAGTAAGAGAACTTGCAGGCAAGATTACTGAACCACAGCTGACAATATTTAAAGAAATGGTTGGAGGTTAGAGGTATTCTTATGGGGTAGTGGGAAGAAAATGGAACTACAGACAATATTTAGATTTGTCAAATTCAAATGCCTCTAGGGGGCAGAAAAGTAGTATAAATGAGTGAGGTAGACTAGTGGGGGCACAGACTGAAATGGGGAGCACAGGCTCTGTCTAAAATGAGCAGCACTACTCAGTTCCAATCAGTTGTTTGTATGTGGGCATACACCCTTTAGTTGGCAGGCTCTATAATTCTTCAGGAGTACTAAAAAAATTCAGATTTTAATGGATATTACCATCAAATTGGAAAAAAAAAGTATTTACAGGTCAAATACAAAAGAAATAAAAAGTCAGTGAAAAAATTCTGCCTATGCCAGATTCAAATGTCAGCCACCAATTTACAACTGTTTGCTATTTTTTTCCATTTGGAAATAAGAAAAGTAAGATTTCCTTAGAATTATAAAATTACATAAAACAGGAAGAATCTGAGATATAAAAGCAATCTAATGAAAATGAAAGACTTTCAGGCAACCAAGCCTGGACTGAATGAATGAATATGCCCCCCCAAAAAGATCTGTCAATTTGAAAGAGACTGGTATGTCTAGAACAGGAGAAAATAAGTGTTCTAACTCACATATTTGAACAGTTCATTCCTAACCTAAGGTATCTGAGCAGACGGCTGCAGCTAGCTTATTCCATTGAATAGTTGATTCAATTTAATGCCTACTAAGCTAATCCTCTCAATAAAATTTCAGTGTTATGTATATCAATATACAGAATTCTATAGTCTCCATGAGAGTTGTGTCTCATTATATACTGATAGAATAATAGTTTTGCTTATACATCTGTCTCCAATGAGTTTGGTTAATGGAAATTCCTTCCTGAGAAACAAATCCATTCATAGCATGCTCAAAAGTGAAAAATAGAGCTTGAATTTTGGCAAATTCACTAAAGCAAATTCTTCTTTCTGTATTTTTTTGGTGGACACCAGTAAGCTTTTCCCTAGAACTACCAAAATTTACTATGCACCAATTTTTTTACTTTATTAGTACCAAAAAAAAATAAATGCTGCAATTATCCAATAGGCAGGAAAAAAAGTTTGGAAGATATCCACAATCAAACAGAACGGTGAGTTTAGCATCAATCCTGAGCAAAATTCCAAGATAGAATGATAGTGTTTGTAAGTATATTACAGAAATGCCATGGATTCAGTATGCATAATTTTTAAAATTAATCATAAAGTAATTAAACTGGAATATTTTGCAACTGTGGTAGACACAATGCACCTAAACTTTAAAAATACTGACATTCAAACAATTCTCACTAATGATTTTAACAATTCTCCTTCACTCCTTACTTGAATAAATATAGAGAATTTTTAATCACATTTTCAGATCACAAGGCTACATAAAGAAATATAATGAATGTCAGAACAGGAAATCAAAATGATACAATGGAATAAGTCCGAGTAATATTTATCTGAATTAAATTTAAAATCTTTCGGGGCACCTGGGTGGCTCATTTGGTTAAGCGACTGCCTTCGGCTCAGGTCATGGTCCTGGAGACCTGGGATCGAGTCCCACATTGGGCTCCTTGCGCGGCGAGAAGCCTGTTTCTCCCTCTCTCACTCCCCCTGCTTGTGTTCCCTCTCTGGCTGTGTTTCTCTCTGTCAAATAAATAAAATCTTTAAAAAAAATTAAAATCTTTCATTCCAGTTCCTAAAACCAAATGTCTAAAGTAGATTTATAACATTATGGGGGAGAAAAACTGAACTTTTTGTCAATAATACTGAATTGAGTAAATAGCATTATTAATGGAAACTTAGTTCAGTAGAATTTAAGTTTTCTTCATATATAGGAGAAGGGTAATAATTATTGATGATTCTATATAAAGTCAAACCCATATCCAGGTCTGTATGCAGGCCCAGGTACCATTTCTTAATAGGCACACAGGCTTATGAAATTCATTTGGAAAAGAGAACATAATGGAGGGCAACTGAAACAAGTTATATGGGGGAAAAAATAAAAGAACTAAAGATATTGGGCCTTCAGATGGAGAAAATCAAGTAAGATATATGAATCATTCTCTGGTACAACCACTGTGGAAAAAAGTATGGAACATCCTCAAAAGTTAAATCAGAATTACCCTATGATCCAGGCAATCATACTACTAGATACTTAACCAAAGAAAACAAAAATACTAATTCAACCCTGATGTTTATAGCAGCATTATCTACAATAGCCAAATTATGAAAACAGCCCCAGTGTCCATCAACTGATGAGTGGATAAAGAAGATGTAGTGGATAAAGATACACACACACACACACACACACATATATATACATATATACATAAATATATTGACAGTATGTATATATATGTATATATGACATGTATATATATGTGTGTGTATGTATATATATGTGTGTGTGTATGTGTGTGTATATATATATGTATATACATATATATACATATATATATGTATATATCATGGAATATTACTCAGCCATAAAAGGGAATGAAAGCTTGTCATTTGCAATGACGTGGATGGAACTAGAGAGTATTATGTTAAGTGAAATAAGTCAGAGAAAGACTAACACCAAATGATTTCTCTCATATGTGAAATTTAAGAAACAAAACAAATAAGCAAAGGAAAAAAGAGAAAGGTGCAAACCAATAAACAGACTCTTAACTATAGAGACTGATGGTTATCAGAAGGGAGTGTGTAAAATAGGTGATGGAAATTAAAGACTGTACCTGTTGTGATGAGCTCTGGGTAATATATAGAAGTGTTGAACCACTATATTGTATACCTGAAATTAATATTACACTGGATATTAACTAACTGGAATTTAAATCAAACTTAAAAAAAGAATCATTTTCTAATATCTGAAGAGTCACCATAATGTCAAAAGATTTGTTCAGCCTGATCCCAAGGAGTAGTTTCAGGAAAACATTTCAGCTCACTCTAAAGAAGGAATTTCTTGGGGTACCTGGGTGGCTCAGTTGGTTAAGCAACTGTCTTCAGCTCAGGTCATGATCCCCTCGACCCGGGATTGAGCCCCACATCAGGCTGCCTGCTTGGCGGGAAGCCTGCTTCTCTCTCTCATTCACCCTGCTTGTGTTCCCCCTCTGACTGTGTTTCTCTCTGTCAAATAAATAAAATCTTTTTTAAAAAAGAAGGATTTTCTCAGGATCAGAGATGCCAAAGGACAAAATGAACTATCCCAAGATGCAGGGATTTTTATGTGGGTACTGAATAACTACTTAGGGGAACTATTACATTTAGGTTTCAAAAATTGAATGGTTCATTGGATTTGGCTAATGATTTTAAATACTTGTCTGAAAAACTTAGTGTTTTAAGGATTTCCTTGCATATATCATTCGAATCTAATTTCAAAACAACTCGTTTTATTTCCTTACAACATACACAAAAACAAATTCAAAATGCATTAAAGAACTGAATGTGAGACCTGAAACCACAAAATTCCTAGAAGAAAACATGGGCAGTAATTTCATTGATTTAGCCATGGAAAAATTTTCCTAGTTATGTCTCCTCTGGCAAGGAAAACAAAAGCAAAATATTCCATTGGGACTACATCAGAAAAGCTTTGCATAGCAAAAAAAAAACCATTAACAAAACAAAAAAACAACCTACTGAGTGGAAGAAAATAGCTGCAAATAATATACTGGTAAAAGGCTAACATCCAAAATATATAAAGCACTTACACAACTCAACACAACAAAATCCCCAAATAACCCAAATAAGTGTGGGCAGAGGACCTGAATAGACATTTTTCCAAAGAAGACATACAGATGGCCAAGAGATACATGAAAATATGTTCAAGATCACTAATCATCAGGGAAATATAAACTAAAACCAAATGAGACATCACTTTATACCTGTTAAAATGGCTAAAATAAGAAACATAAGAAACAACAAAGTTGGCAAGGACATGGAGGAAAAGGAACCTTTTCTGGTAAGAACACAAATTAGTGCAGCCACTGTGGAAAACAATATGGTGGTTCTTCAAAAAATTAAAAATAGAAATGCCACATGATCCAGTAATTCCACTACCAGGTATTTATGCAAAAACAAAACAAACAAATTCAAGTAAATATATGCACCTCTATGTTTACCATAGCACCCCTATGTTTAATGTATCACTATTTACAACAGCCAAGTATGGAAATAACCCAAGTATCCATTAACAGAGAAATGGATAAGGAAGATGCGCGCACACACACACACACACACACACACACACACACAGGAATATAACTCAGCCATAGAAACAAAACCTTGACATTTTCAACAATGGATGGACCTAGAGGCTATAATATAAGTGAAATCAGTCAGAGAAAGACAAACACGATAATATTTCACTCACTGTGGGATTTAAGAAACAAAACAAATAGATAAGCAAAGAAAGAAAAAAAGAGAAAGAGACAAACAAGCAACAACAAAAAACCCCAGATGTTTATTAAATAGAGAGAACAAACTGGTGGTTGCCAGAAGGGAGGCAGTTGGGGGATGGGTTGAATTTAAATTAATGAATGAAGTATAAAAATATTTGTTCCTCTATCTTCACAACTTTAATTTTTAAAACATACTGAAATGTGTTAAATATAAATATTATTCATTTACCAGTGTGTTTTCCTATGTTACCAGTTACTTCATTTAGTTACCATTCTGGCAGGTGTTTTCTCCAACACAGGTGTGCCCCATATTCGGCTAATTGCTAGACACTGCCGTGACATATAAGCATAGCACATGCTCTCTGACAGGCAAAAGCTGATTGTATGACAACAAATAAATACACAGTAAAGTGTTTCTTGAATAGTATTAGATAATTTTAGTGTTTAAGTTTAGGTACTGATTCTCTGACCAGGTGAAGAATGTAAACTGTTATTATAGTTACCAATTCAAACATGAAACCAAAATTCCCTCCTATATTTCAAACTTCTATATTTATTCATTAAAGAGAATAAAAACATTGCAAGATACTCTTTTATAGAAGAGTTATCATTTTTAACTCTTATTTATATGACTCAAAATGATCTGATGCTGTGCAACCAAGAAAAAACACAGAAGTAAATGATAACTGAAACAGCCAGAGTATAAAACCAACATACATACCCTATAATTTCAAATGTTGTGATCATCACGTTTAACTGGATTCACTGACTGATGTTACGGTAAGAAATATTATAGGGGCGCCTGGGTGGCTAGGTGGGTTAAGCATCTGCCTTCTACTCAGGTCATGATCCCAGAATCTTGGGAGCAAGCCCCGATGCGGGCTTCCTGCTCAGTGGGGAGTCTGCTTCTCCCTTTCCCTCTGTGTGCTTCCTTTCTCCCTCTGTCTCTCTCTCTCTCTCAAGTAAATAAAATATTTTTTAACAAGAAAATATTATAAACATGAACATATATAATATTGGGGGTAGTAAAACATCATTTTTATCTGTTTAATTGCTAGGGATTTTGAGAAAATTTTCAATTTTAAAATGTATTTTCTGATATTTAAGTATATAGAAACTATCAGCATAATCATTAAAATTCTTTAAAACATGTGAACCTATGATTTTGGATGATTTAATATTGATGGTAGGAAAACTCTAGCTTGTCTTTACTATGTCCTATAAATAATTTTCTAAAAAGGGACAGCCCTAAGTTAAACGATGACATAGTGTTTCAATACTACATTAAGATATATAGACATAGATATCAAGTAAACCTCTATTTATAAACATGCCTTTCCCTCAGTTCATACTTCATATTTATAACATGTAAGTTGTTGAAATTCACCCTGTCCATTACATAAAGTATAAATGAGGTAAAATTTAAACATTAAGTTATTTTGTTCTAATCAATTACACCATGTTTGTTTAGTTTCATGGAATTAATGTGAAAGCAAGGTTGTAACTAGCTTCAGTAAAAAAAACTTTTATAAAAAAGTACCATATGGTATTCTTAGAAAGACAATAAAAAATATAGTACTGAGAATGAAAAGCAAGGAAGAAAGATTCACTTGACCTCATAGAAACTAACAGATAAGAAGTGAACTTATTTGACCAAGTGACTTTGGCTGTCAAGCAATTTCCTGTCCTAAGCAGCAATCTGGCCCAGGCCTCAGAGTTATCAGAATAAAATCTGAGAGCCATTTTACAGGAGAATCAAATAAGATTTGGAATGAAAATTTTACTGCAAAGCAAGAAAAATTTGCAATAATTTTCTATAATATAAGAAGACTTTTTTAGCACTTTTATTGCAGAAGCAATTCTAAATAACAGAGCTTTTCTTATAATAGCATTTCTATAATAATGGTGTTTTATAACAGAAGTGCTATTATTACAGAAATGGCATTATAATAGTGGCATTATTATTGTTGAATCTCTCCTATAACAGAAGTGCTAAATAAGCCTATCTATATTAAAGAAATTTCAAATTTCTCCCTGCTCAGAGCTTAAAGTGCTTTGGCCACTTTCATATGATCACATTACAAGCAATCTTATATGGGTTGACCCAACACTGAAAGATATGACGAGTTCAGGAAACCTGACATTGAACTAGGAGTCAAAACATTTGAGTTATAGGGGCACCTGGGTGGCTCAGTTGGTTAAGCAACTGCCTTAGGCTCAGGTCATGATCTCGGAGACAGGAGATGGAGTCCCACATCGGGCTCCCTGCTGGGCGGGAAGCCTGCTTCTCCCTCTCTCACTCCTCCTGCTTCTGTTCCCTCTCTGGCTGTGTTTCTCTCTGTCAAATAAATAAAATCTTAAAAAAAAAAAAAAAAACCATTGAGTTATAGTCTCAACTCTAGCATTAACTACTCAGTGACCTTGAGCATCCTGATTCTCCTCTGCCTTTTCCCCTAGTTCAAAAAAAAGAGTAGAGAGAAAGAGAGAGAGATTCTTCATAATTCTCAGTGAAAAATCTTTCTATAACTAAAACGCTTATTTGGTTCCATATCCTAAGAGCATCAATTATACATTTTTACTCATTTTAAACTCATTAATGTGCTACTCTGTAGTTGTATTTATTCCATTGGAATAAATTTATATTCTCAAGTTAAGCTAAATAAATACAAGAATTGTTTTGGGGGGGGAAACTTGCCTTAAATGGTCAACACAGACCCATGAATATAATGGGTAATTTTTCTATTTTAATTAAAATGGATCTGATAACAAATTTTTTTTTTAAAGATTTTATTTATTTGACAGCGAGAAACACAGCTAGAGAGGGAACACAAGCAGCGGGAGTGAGAAAGGGAGAAGCAGGCTTCCTGCCAAGCAGGGAGCCCGATGTGGGGCTCAATCCCAGGACTCCGGGATCATGACCTGAGCCGAAGGCAGTTGCCTAACCAACTGAGCCACCCAGACGCCCCATAAAATGGATCTGATAACAAATTTTTAAAATCCAAGCAGAATGAGAAAATAAGTTTCATTCTGAAGCTAGTAGAATACTATTCAAGATCTTGAAACATTTTCAGATTGAAGTAAAGCAATAAAATAGTAGAATAAGGTTGGAAGTGATAAAAAGATATCCTGTTCAGTAAGAGAGTTCACAAAATTGCCTCAAAAGAAATCTTATGTCCATATTAAGTATAGTAACTGTAAATTTCACTTCTCATTCAATAAAGTATATATTGCTTTGCATATACTTAGGGAGTATTCATCAAAGAACTTAAGTATATATGGAGATAAATAAATTTAAGTTTATAAAATTCTACTTTTTATTAAAGATACCTTATAATCCTTTGATGATGAGTTTATAGCAGAGAAAAGACAGGAAAGATTTTATGTTTCAAAGGTACTGACCTTTTTAACATTAAAATAAAATCCTATATATTTCTAGGTTGATACAATTAGATTACATCATCTGGTAAGGTTATAGTTTGAGAAAAAGTAAAGTAAGGGAATTCAGTATATACTCACATTCTCTGCAGGCATTATTTTCACATTTTTAGACTAACATGAATGCTTTCAGTGTATGTTCTGATAAATGAACTTATTTTATTATTGACTGCAAGCAGAAGGTGGTTTTGTTAGAGTATATATATATATGTGTATGTGCATAATGTTTCATAAATATATATGTATGTATATACACATGTATTTAAATATCACACATATACACTCCATTGTCACCAAAGAAAAAACAATTCTTTTTGAGATAATAACAATACCATTTTTGTTTATCATAATGAATAATAGCCATCAAGAGCTATCATTAAAAAAAAATTTAAGACATCACAAAAATTAAAAAAAAAGGTAATACTATTTTTAACCCAAATGGAAGAGTTAGAAAAAGAACAAAAAGAAGAGAGAAGGACGGAAAGGAAGAGAAGTTAATTATTGTTTTTAATAAATTGTTAAAAGATAGACTCTAGGCAGGGACTCCATGAGTCCCACTCTGGCTACACAAATGTTCATACACTTGCACATAATCCACTTACTAAGGCCTATTAGCTCGATCTCCAAGAGAACAGTACTGAAGTCTCAAAATATTGGGATACACTCTTCAGTAAGGTATTTAGTTTACCTCTGTTCTATGAGGAACTGAGGTATAAGATGGAATAAACACCAGCTTGTGTGCCAGATCC
The DNA here is from genome assembly GCA_004023965.1 of Spilogale gracilis. NCBI lineage: Eukaryota > Metazoa > Chordata > Mammalia > Carnivora > Mephitidae > Spilogale > Spilogale gracilis. The sequence goes on along the minus strand of PITA01004886.1, from coordinate 73,440 downwards.
CACTGTACCGAGATATTTTGACACCATTGATATTTTATTCATTATTTACTGTTCTCAGTGATTATTATAATTATTACTATCATCTACTGAGAAAATTGGAAGCTCAGATGAAATAAAGCCACTTAATCTACAGTCACACAGAGACTCTATGACAGCCTCCTGACCAACAGAAAACTTACAGATATATTGGTCAAGAGGTGGGAGGAATTGAACAGGAGAGATCAATCTGGGCAGATTCATTCTGACTATGAAGGAGTTTCTCTACATGCTTGGTGGAGCTATGAGCAATAACATTCATAGGAAGATCCAAAAATACCAAAAAGAAAAGCATCTTAAATATTGCCAATTACAATTCCTCTATTCTACTTATGAGAGAGAGAACCTACCCATGGTTTGAGTCCAGACTTACATCCCGGGCTTCTGTCTCCCGGTCTGGGTCTCTGTCCTGTAAGGGGCAAGACCTCTCACCATGGGCAGCACATGGTATTACTATTTTTCTTAATTATCTCCATCATTAAATCATGATAAACAGAAAGCTGATTTTGCAGTCTTCCTCCAGTGAATAATAATATCACACTGAGAAAACTCTTTTGCAGGAGATGCTAAGGGGAAACATCTTAGAACATTAAGAAAATCACTTGATTACTTGTGCAGTGGCTCAGGTAAACCAACACAGGACTTCCTTCATAACCACCTACACTATTATCTAATACAGGAGTTCTAGATTGTCTTTGTGCCACAACCCCCTTCTCTGATAGTGTTTTCAATTTTATGAAATCAAATAATACATAAAAAAGCAAGTACACTGATATTTCAACATGAAAGTCGTTTTTTAACTTCTTTATTACTGGGGTGTGATTGACATAAAAATCTATAGATATTTAAGTTAAGAGATAAGAATATATCCATGAAATTATCATCACTATGAATGCCATAAGTTTATCCATGCAAAGACAAATTATTATTCTCTATGATTTCATTAAATAAGAATATTTAGCAACATTTCTAATAATATTAACTTGACATAGTGATGAGGGTAAATAATTTTTGAATTATCTATAATTATAGTGCAATATTAAATATCAATGATTTCTATTAGTACAACAATCACAAGTACTGCTAACACCACTACAGTTAGTTGCCTACTTTCATAAGTGAAGGGAGTGTTAAGTTTTATTACAGGTTAATGAGAATAAAGATGTAATTTTTAGACACCTGGGTGGCTCAGTTGGTTGAGTGACTGCATTCAGCTCAGGTTATGAGCCTAGAGTCCCTGGATCAAGTCCTGCATCAGGCTCCCTGCTCAGTGGAGAGACTGCTTCTTCCTCTGACCTTCCACCTCTCATGCTTGCTCTCTCTCATTCTCTCTCTCTCAAATAAATAAAACCTTAAAAAATAATAAAGATGTAATTTTTGCTCTCTGAATTGTATCCACATACTTCTTGCAAACCCTATATTTTAAAAATCCTGATTCTAAAAAAAGTTGGATAGTACGATAAAGTGTGATAATTAAGTGTGATAAGGTGTTTGGGAAAAAAAGTTCTGGAGGTTTTATTTAAGTTCCCAGGAGACTGACCCACAGAAGAACAGGATTCCAATATCCCCCAAACTCTTAATGGTTCATGACATAATGTCCGTGTTTCAAAATTCACTTTATATATTCAATCTTAATAAGGGATTTTCAGTGCTTGAAACAACTGAAAAATCTCAGAGTCTTTGTGTTCCAGGGCTCTAAACATCCAGAGAAAAGGGAAGATCTAGGAGGGAGGTGTGTGTGAATTATTGGAAATTAGCTGATTTTTTACCAAAAAAAAAAAAATCATCAGGCATCACATAGAGAAGGGAAGAAGGGTTTGAAGGTAATAAACCCAATTTGTGCATCAAAGGATAAGAAGCCACATTTTGAAATAAAAGAGTGATAGTTTTAAGCAGCTAGAGAAAGATCAGAATAGAGAAGTGATAATGTTATGCAGTTTAGTCAGGAGATGTTAGGAAAGTGAATAAGAAAGGGGTAGGGGAAAATACCTCTATGAAAACTGCCTAAAGTCACCATCTCTTAATTTTTGGATCTTGGTTACAAATGTTTTGATTTATCAGTTTATATTTGTATACTGTTATCTTTCACTTTTGTTGTTTTCAATCTTATTTCTCAATTATTCATTTCTCTATCATTTCTGTTAAATTGCTCTTTCTTCTTTATCATTTATAGTAAAAAATCATCCCAGTTTTCTTCCTCATCTTCAAATTCTACTATTTTCCACAAGTCCAAAATCAAATATTGCTTGCAGTTTTCTCCCCCATTTCTTAGCTATTAATTAGCACTCAGCATCTTGTATGCACAATATCAGTTCACCATGCAAACAGCATGTGGAAAAATACATGTGGTATTTACATAGACTATGTGGAGCTAAACACTCCTGATCTCTGAAGTCTCTGGATACCATATCAAAATGCAACTGTGGTCCATCAGCCAGCATCCTAAAACATCATAGGACTCAGTTCAGGATAAGAAGGGAAGCCCTCTGACCACCAAGACCCAACAGACAAACCATGGACCATGGGTAAACCAACACTCTGGGTTTCAGGTCCATCACTTACAGAATGGGAATATAACCTCAATAATTCTTTAGAATAAAGAGATTAGAAACCATTAAAGTGACTACTTGTGTTTATTTGATGTTTCTTCTGTTTGGGCTTCATTGAGCTTCTCAGAACTGTGGGTTTAGCATTTTTATGATTGTTTTTATTATTTCTTCAAATATTTTTGAGCCTTCTCATTTCTGTCCTTTTTGGAGTCTAATAACATGCATATTGGACTACCTGGTATTGTACTATATGTCGTTAATGCTCTCCTTTTTTTCCTAGTCTTTTTCTCCTCTGTGTTTCATTTTGGATGGTTTCCATTGCTATATTTTCAGATCAAACAATCTTTCTTCTGTAGTGCCCAATCTGCTATTAATTCTAGCCAGCATATTTTTCATTTCAGATATTATATTCTTCATCAGAAATTTGGGTCCTTTTATAACATCCTTTCCTCTACCTTCTTGAACACAGTAAATGTTATTTATAATAGCTGTTTTAAAATCCTTGTCTGCTAATTCTATCATCTCTATCATTTCTGGGTCTATTTCTGTTGATTAAACTTCTCTTAAATTTCCTGTTTCTTTGTATGTCTGAATATTTTTCATTGGAAGTAGACATTTTAAATTTTACTTTTCTGGGTGCTAGATTTTACTGTATTGCAGTAAGTATCACTGAGGTTTGTTCTAGGACATAGAACAAATGATTTAGAATCCGTTTGACTCTTTGAGTCTTGCTTTTCAGCTTTGTTAGCATGGGTCCTAGGAAGCCAGTAGTTTAGGGCCAATTTGGACCCACTATTAAGGCAATACCATTCTGAGCTCTCTACAATGCCTCATATATTAGGAGTTCTTTCCATTCTGGCTGGAAGGAACACAAACTATTCTTAGCCCTATATGAGCTTCCAGGATTGTTCTGCCTGATCTTTTGTACTTGTTCTTTCCTGACCTCAGGGAGTACCTTCACCTATCTATTATAGATCAGTATTCAGCCAAAGACTCAAGAGGACCCCTCAGTATATCTCCAGAACTCTCTTTCTGTAACTCTCTCTGTCATATTTTTCTGCACTATTTCTAGTGATCTTGAATTCCCCACCCCTAAATTTATTTCTCCTTAACTCAGCAAGACCAGCAGATTCTGCTTGGATTGCCCTTACCTAGGTTGCAGCTTGAAAAAATATGCTGGCTGGAATTAATAGCAGATTGGGCACTACAGAAGAAAGATTGGTTGATCTGAAAATATAGCAATGGAAACCATCCAATATGCTATGCTATATCAATACGCTATGGTGATCATAGGGTTCTCCTTGATGTTTCTCTTCTCTCTGGAATCATTATCCTGTATGGCTTCTTGTCCAAACTCTGAAAACTGTTGTTTCATAATCTGTCCAGTTTTTAAGTTAAAGTGAAAGGATAAATCTAGTCACTTGTCATAGCATTCCTGGAAAATGAAATCCTGATTTCCATGTCCAGCATTCCATTTGAATGCTGAACAGAATAGGTCTTCTTTGAATTTCTACCAAAGCCAAGCCAAAACAGAGGACCGAGATAACCCAACATATATATTCTAAATACCAATATTTTTTTTTTTAGATTTATTTATTTGACAGAGAGAAACACAGCCAGAGAGGGAACACAAGCAGGGGGAGTGAGAGAGGGAGAAGCAGGCTTCCCGCCGAGCAGGGAGCCCGATGTGGGACTCGATCCCGGGTCTCCAGGATCATGACCTGAGCCGAAGGCAGTGGCTTAACCAACTGAGCCACCCAGGCGTCCCTACCAATATTTTTTTAAATAAGGTAGCTGCAGCATAAATGCAAGGGAGTGAAATATGATGCTGGTGTTAGGACACAGAACTACAAATCTTGGGGTTTTTTAACAAGGTGTTTTGGAGAAATTAATTTGGTTTAAATCCACGTTTCATTTTAAAATGAAATATTACTGTATGATTAAGCATATCAATTGGAAAATAACTTTAAGGTGTTCATTTTTCTTTCAAGGACAAGATAAGAATCGAGAGACAACACAGCTAAATGTTTTCTTAATTCTGGGTGTTCAGAGGATGAAAAGGATTGGTTTATTACCCACCTGCATAAGTGTAACAAATAATAGGCAAACACAAACATAATTTTGCATATTGGTTAAGCCCTGTACAGTAAAATGGAGTTTTACAAGTATGCTTTGTACCATAACCTGCTATAGCCACATCTCGATATTCAATCATACACCAAAATTCAGTGTAACACAGAAGTTTCAATTCTGGAGTAAACTAATAGCTTTAAAGCCCAGTGCTATCTCACAGCTGTGTAATACTGGTCAAGTTGATTCTCTGAGTCTCAGTTTTACTATCTATAAAATAGGGACGAAAGTATTTTTTAGGGAAGAATTAAATATGATATTGTGTAGAATCTGAACTTCATATATTAATTGTCAGCTTTCACTGCACCTCATAAAGACTCACAAAAGCCATCTTCTTTTCCCTTCTATGGCTGGTTTCATAAGATGAGGTCAGAAATTCTAAATTATGATTACAGACAACATGAACTTTCTTTCCTTAAGAAAAAGGAATATATTATTTCTTAAAAAATATTGTTTTAAATAGAAAATCAATACTTCACAAGAATCAGCTTCTACAATGCTCAAATTGTACTTGCCTTTTCATATATGTAAAAGGATTCTCATAAGAATCTTTCTCAGTTTCTATAGCAATTGTAGGCACAACCACTTCAGAGGTACATTTTATAAATAAGTAATAATATAGGGAGACTTTTCAATATTTTTGTTCAATGCATTTATGTCATCTTCTGTCATGATGCTAGGTCTACAAAATTGTTTTATCATAAAACAATATGCTTATTATCTATTACATATTTTCATTATCTTTAAAATCTTCCCATTATATGTATAGGTTTAAAAACATAAACCTTCCTGTCACTGAACTTTAAGCGAGAGACATTTTAAATGCCAATTTTCCTGAACATGAAAAGAAATGTAAAAATATGGGCTGGGGACACTGAGGGGGATGATTAAAAAAACGTAGGGGAAATGAGGTTTTACTTAAGTTCTTAAAATATGGTCCAAATACAGATTTATATGAATATAATTTAATTATGTAAGAATAATATAAAGATCTCAAAGCAAATAATTTTTCTTCACTATAGAGTATTAGGTCTCACATTTGAATACTTAATTCAGAATCAAAGTACACCAGGCTAACAGGTAACAAAAGCACATGCTGTATATATTTACAGCTATAACTTGCATTACAAGAGAATTAAAAAGAAATGAGGCTATAAATGAAAGACTTTTATGGATGGATCTCTTCTAAGTGATATATGCGATACAAATGATTAGCATTAACTGATCTTCTTGAAGAATGTACTGGTATAATTCATTATAATGGCTTCGAAGTGCAATTAGTGAACTATAGTGTAAATGACATTGCTGTTCATAGACCTACCCATAAGAGTAATTATATTTTGAAAACTACTTAGTGAAAAATTGATTGAATGAGTCCTATGGGCATAGATAATTGAGATAAAAATATGTAAACAAAATGCCTATTAATAGGCTTTATGGCACATTTATATATTTACATGGTTTAGTAATGCAAGATTGTATAAAAGAAAACTTTCTTTTTTTAAAATAGATATTTCTAAAAGAAAAACGGATTTGTATATTTCATTTAATAGAGCGAAAGTATTTCCCTAAATAATGTATAACTACATTTTAATTATATGCAAACCATTCTTATTTTAACAAGTTAAGCAAGAAATATATCAAATTTCAAGTCATCTTTAAGAAATAGGATAATCCTATCTATATTGTTATACTGTAAGAAAAAAGGAAATCATGATAAACAACACTATCTAATAATCAAAAGTCCATAACATAAGTCAAAATGGCTGTTAGTACAGGATATAAAATAATAATTCAAAAATATTTTCATTGTTTGTCCAGGTACTATACTATTATATCAGTAAATTACATGTTACAATAAGGTAATTCTCAAAGTATATTGTTCTAATAGCAAAAAGACATAAATATGATATATGTGTCCTATATATTATGTATTTACAAAGGTATAATTTTACCTTTGTCTATGTAGACACACACATGTGCTCATGTGTGCATGACTGTGAGATTACAAGTTTGAATTCTAGCTCAGGAAATAAATGGTTTAAGTGTCAGCTTTGTACTACATATGACAATAAGGACCTGAGGTTACTTTTTTGGAAAATGAACAAATGTATTTTACTATATGGTGTCTAATTCTAAAGTTCCATAAGGCAAGACTCTGAGTGAAATTTAGAAATTAGTCAGATGTATGTTTCTTTTCAGAATTCATATATCTTTTTAGCTGCTCAACCCTACACAAATTTGATGAGCTACAGTTTTCTCAGTTGTGAAATGGGAAAGTGATCATTTTTAACTCATTGAGTTATTGTGAGGATCACATGAGACAAGTGTGAAGTTGGCCTATAGAAACTACTCAATATTAGCTATTATATTGTTTGTTTCCTCCAACTTTAGCTAAGTTATGCTGAAGCAACAAAAAAATTTTCAATAACTTAAAAACATGTTTATTTCTTGCTCATATTACTTATCATTTGTGGATTAGCTACCACTTTCATTCAATATCCTCTTCAACAAAATAGCCATGGTGAAGGAACAACTGCTAGCTGAAACTTGTGGTCTATTACAGAGGGAAAGAAGTAATATGGAGCTACATGATGGCTCTTAAAGCTTTAGTTAGGAAGTGGGACACATCATTCTTACCACATTACACTAACCAAAGCAAATGCCATGCCAAGCCTGACATCAGTAGGGTGGAAAAGTATAATTCTCTAGCAGGGAGGGGCTGGCAGGAAAAGGCAACAAATAATTTTTAGAACGTCCAATCTACCAGAATGTCTTCTAGTCCTCTTTGAATCCCATTACCTTTGTGGCCATCTTTTATACAAAAATATATGTGAGGCATCTATGTTTCTACTCATACATACTTACATACCAATAGGGAGTAAATAACTGCACATCTTACGGGTACTGAATTACACTTTTATTGTAAGCTTATTAGGTTCATATGACTAAGGGCCAAAAATAAGCAGAACTTAAAATACTAATTCTCAGACTTTATCCATGGGATGTCTAATATTTATTTGCTATCCAACTATTTGGGGATAGGGATGAATCAAGAGTTTATACAGTAAAACCTCGATTAATAAAATCCAGTCATTACCCTCAATTAAACATGTGTGCATGTATTTATTTGTATGTCCCTATTTGTTTATATTTTACTACACTATCCTGCATATCTTTGACTTTCAGAAAAAAGAAGTAAATAAAACCAACAATCAAATTTGCTGCTTTCATTGTAATGCTGAATGCCACATCTTAGTGCTTGTGGTAAGCCACTCAAAAGCTCTTCATCTTCCCTGAACTACTGTTAAAACCAGAGTTTGAAATCAAAGTCTTAAATCCGAGGACACTGGTACAAGCTGTGGTTCAGGGCATTTTACAGTTTACCACCCTATTCCTAGTACCTGGGATAGTACATGGCATGGGGTAGATACTCAATAATATTGATGAGCAAATGAATAAGAACTGAATAGATAAGGAGAAAGACATTTTACTGGCTGGTATCATTAAAATATTATTTCATCTTTTTTCTAAAAGAAAGAACTTTCATTAGTTAGTTGTATAGCAACACAAAGAAAAACAACATATAGATTCTTTAAATGTTTATTTTGGAGCTGTAGTGAAAGTCAAATTTATTGGTACCTCATAAAGTACAATGTACAAAAGTGATGCTGCATTAATTGTGAAAGAAAAAGAGTCAGAATTCCTTCTAATATTTTCTCTGCTGATCTGAAACAGTGTTTGGTATAGAAGGGAGACTAGGAGAGCTCCTTAAAACAGTGTTAGGTTTTCAATGGGTATTGCAAATAGGTGCAAAGAAGATTTGTCTTTTTTTTTCTCCTAATTCAGGATTTTGACTTTCACATGGCAAAGGTTCCTTACTAAATATCACTTTCTCTCTGTTTGTGTTTTTTAAACAACTTTTCAATCACATGGTATCTCATTCTATTAAACATCAAGGAATCAAATCTCTCCATAATAAAAAGGGAAGTCTTCATAATCAAGAATTATTGCTTAAGAATATATTCAATGATTAATGAAAAAAAATAAAAATAAAAAATAAAAATAAATAAAAATTAAAAAAGAATATATTCAATGATTAATGTTTTTTCATAGCTACCTCTTAATTCCCTACATGCACTGGCATTGTATGAAACCTAAAAATACAGAGTAGTCCCCAGATACTATTAATAAATATAGTTATAACTTATTGAGCATCTGTTATTAACTTTGTACTATACTAATCATTTTTTGTTGGCTATCTCAGGCAATCCTTAGACTAATCCTAAAAATTGGGTGGTATTATTTCCATTTTATAGCTGATGAAACTGAGACTCAAAGAAAATATATCTACTAAATAGTGGCAGAGTGAGGATTCAAATTTACCTTTTTAGGTATAGATAATGGAGCAAAAGGTAAGGGCTTTTTAGCTGTATATGTGCCTGGTACACCTTGCTAAATTTTAATCCAAGAAGTCATTGGTGCCTAAATTAAAAGCCACTTCCCATGAAGCAAGGACTCTGCATTAAGATTAAATGAGCAAAACAAACAAACAAAACAAAACAAAACAAAAAAACCCCACAAAACCTGTGATACTTTCTTTGCATGCCCAAAAAATTGCCACAAATTCAGTGGCTTAAAAAGAACGTCACATTTATTGCCTCACAATTTCAGTAGGTCAAAAATCTAGAAATGGCATGACTGAGTCCTCTTCTCAGTCTCGAGATGTTGGTAATGCCTGGGTTCTCATCAGGAATGTAGACTGGGGAAGGACCCTGCTTTCCTGATCAAATGGTTTTTGCAGCATTTAGTTTCTTGCAGTTGTCGGAGGGAGAGTTTCAGTTTTTTGCAGGCTGTCAACTTGCAGCTGTCACCAGCTCTAAGAGGCCAGCTGAAGCTCCTTGCCAAGTGGGTTTTTTCAAAATGAGTGCTTACCTACAGCCACCCAGTAAGAGCAAGATTTCCTAAGCCCCCAGCAGGCACTTTATATGCCTCACTGTCTTTCTTAGAGCCCAGTTCCACTGACATTATAAGGTCCCAGTTATCATTAGACTATAGTAGATAACCACCATTCAGGGACCTTCAAGAGATGGCCCCAGAGTGTCTGGAAGAGAATTACCATGGGAATAAAAGAAAAGTTAAAAAAATATTGTTGTGTGGTTCATAGGAATATCTCAAGCTTCAATGGTACAGTGAAAAACAGTTTTTTGTTAGGAACACTAAATGTAGTTTACTTTGCTATACAGAAGGTGTGTATCTAAAAGCCTAATATTTATTTAGAACCTACTGTGAGTCGGGGCGCCTGGGTGGCTCAGTTGGTTGGGCGACTGCCTTCGGCTCAGGTCATGATCCCGGGGATGCAGGATCGAGCCCCACATCGGGCTCCCTGCTCGGCGGGAAGCTTGCTTCTCCCTCTCTCACTCCCCCTGCTTGTGTTCCCTCTCTGGCTCTGTTTCTCTCTGTCAAATAAATAAATAAAATCTTAAAAAAAAAAAAAAGAACCTACTGTGAGTCAGACCCTGCTTTAGCACTTTCACAAATGTCATCTCATTCAGTTATTTCTATAACCCTCAAACACTGTGAAATAAACCTTATTACCCAGTAATGAGAGTTCACAATACAATCACAAAGGAACCCCCTCAATAATAAGGCAGTGTAAGCTACAGAAGCAGAAAATGTATTTTATAGTTATAAGTATCCCTAGAAACCTATAGGGATTTCCTATCTAAGAAGTTATCCATGTTTCAATTGAGAAATGATTTCTTAAAAGGAAAATTTCACTTTTTATAATGGTTTAAATGAGTTACAGATAATACATATAAAATAATAGTGATAATTAACATTTATTTGACATTTGCTGAGCATCAGGCACTGTTTGAAATGAATTACCTCATTTATGCTGCAGTCTGCTAAAATATGAACTATTATTATGTTCACTTTTTAGATAAGGAAACCAAATACAGGACAAGTTAAGTAATTCATCAAAGTCACACACAGTGGCTTAGCCAAGATTTGAATCCAGACAATCTTAGTCCTTGACTCCAGCCCTAAGGGCCAATCTACTTTCTTCAAACAGAACTTATCAGGTATTTTTTTAAATATGCAATCCATAAACACAAATAATTTACAGGAAAGACAAGTCCAAGAAGTTCTGAATGAATGCCTTAAGATAAAAAAAAAAAATCCACATTTCATGTATCCAGGTCATTCCAATTTTCTCATTTCCCAATATTTGTTTAAATTTTAATTGTGATGTTTCTTTGAAAAGATATCCTTCTACATTTTCAAACCCTTCTTTCTTTGCATATGAAGTAAGTCAACTTTGTAGCTTCTAATCACGTCCTTTATGTGAGTTTTTTTTTGAAATGGTAAATTGCTGTGAGATGAAAAGTAGATCTCATATTTCTTGGGGCTAAATTCAGTACTCAGCTACAAATGTGGTCACAAGGTCTCCTTGCCAGTGTCTTTTATGTTACTTTAATTAAGTTTTGGCTATTATTATTTCTGCTGCCTCTAAAGGTACATAAAGTGTCTTAGGAAACCTGTTTTTGAGAGTGTCTATATTTGTTTTTCCCTAATCAATCTTGAGACTAATTTCATGTTCAATCCTGCTGTCTGCTAGGTGCTCTGTGCTCTAGCATCCTTTTTAGATTGATCTGAAACCATGCTTAAAAATCAAACATTGGCCACACAAGGTTTGGTAACATTATACCTGGTTTGAAAAAAATGTCTCTTGTGCCCGAAATAAAAATTATTCTGGAAGGGTGCTGGCTGCATCCTCGGGCATGCTATTGTGGTTTCAAGTCAGCTAGCGTGCTCTGTTTGTGGTCCCGGAGCAGCCCCGGACAGGCTGCTGCTCCACTGAGTCTCTATAGCAGTTGGCGGCCAACAGCTCTCCATGGGGAACTTGAGAATGGAAAGGCAGCCAATCATGCATGGTGTAATTTACATCTGATTGATGAAGGTCTAAGAATCACAGAAACAATTAATTTGTATCAGGACTCCTGTGGGCCAAAAAGTAGGAGATTGTGCAACTGGTACCCAATTTTAATTTTTGCCTTGATCAATCACCTGCCTTTCCACATCTACTTTGTTTTCAGAATTAACTTTTGAAGCCCCAGATGTTAAAGCATGCAACAGAAAGAGTTTCTGGAAAACAAGAACACCAAGGAAAACACTCATTGATAAAACTCACTTGTAACTGCACTACATTATCCCTTTTTCAATTTGATAATGGTAAAGCATTTTCCTTGCAACTGCAAGGGAGGATTTAAAAACTCTTCTAAAAAAAAAATAAACCACTTTGTTTTTATTCATGTAAGAAAGATTACAATGGCCAGGAGAAAGGAAAAAGAATAGCGGCTACTTCCTAGAAGGAGAACAACAGCAGGAGCAATTTAAAATAAAAATAACTAAAGATGCCTTAACTTTATAGTTAAAAATGAAATGAAAATTGCAAAAGCAATTTGTGGCAGGAAGCCTTTAAAATGTTCTAAGGATTGTTCTTATTTTGCATAAGCCATGGCCAATCTTTAAAATAGTTAGTCCATTATGCATATGTATATCTGATTCAACACTCTATTGTAGGCAGAAGCCCCTCAATTATGAAATTGTAGAAGGATGGGTCTGACAGAGTCTCATCTAATTATGGGAGCAAATTACAAGTTCATAAACTTCATAAAGCATTCTAATATCATCCCTTAATAAGAAATCTCACTGCTCAAGCCAGGAATATATCTAACACAGTCATATTTCTTCCTACTATTCTTGGCATGCAATTGCCCTTTTCTTGTAACAATACACAAAACAATAGAAAACAGCATCCATCGCTTTTTATTGATCAAATGTTTAAATTAGTATTAATCTTGTTCATACACTTGTAAAAGATGATTTAACATGAATGTAATCATTTATATTTGCTTTGCAATTATCCAATATTGTTTCCTAATCTTAGGGATGTGGGCAATGAAATGGAGAGAAATAAAATGGCTAGTGTCAAAGAATACAGGGAGCTGAGGCAGAAATTAGAACCCACAAGGCCTTAGAGGTATTTCTTTCTTTGGGTCCTTAACTCAAACAGAGGAAATAATAACAGTATATAATACATAGCATAAGCTTTGTAACTCTGGTAACTTATTTGCTAAACTGCCTTTAAAAATATAAATTATTGCAAATGATTAATTCTTCAATAGGTATTATTATTTCTAGTTCTGCCTAAGCAAAATTTTGCACTGTAAAATGAGTTTGGTGTTTTATGCCAACTCTATAACACAGCTCTGAACTCCCCAGCACTTGGGAAAGGATGGTCCGCACTAGAAAAAAATGCACAAATCTTGATCACCCATCTATGATATCCATTCATATCCCAGAAGGGCACTGCTTTTACCAAGCATAGACTCACTAACTGACCTTAAGTCTTGCTAAATTTTATCAGTTCCAGAGTACTACTGGTTTTTATTCATGCTCAGTAGCCCTTCCTATGGATATGCTTATGACATTTTGACCATTCATATATTCCTATGATACACCATTTTCACAGCATATATGAATATCATAATTTTAAAATAACAAGCATTTTTTCAATTGATTTTGTTAACTTGGTTTCTTGACACAAGCTGAAGTTGTAGAAAATGTTATCAGCTTAACGTCTATCAACATTTATAAAATTAAAAATGTGAATTTCCAGTTTCTATTTCCTCTAAGAATGAACAAAAAGGGTAGGCTTTACAGCACAGTGTGAAGAAAAGAAAGAATAAAGGAAGGAAGGAACATGAACTTGATTCTTTGGCTCAGGTAGGCAGTGCCAATACCCTATTAGTCTCTGGTGACCAGAGGTTAGGAGTGAGAAAGGCTAAAACCTCATCATTCCCACATCTTCCCTGCCATACAGTTCTATGATTCAGGTGTCAAACATGTCCACCCATGAATCTTTTGAATCACCTCCTCTAAAGCCCATCTATCACACAGTCATAGGCTTCTATCAACCTCCACCTTTCACTGACAACAATTTAGACCCTCACACATGAGAGGCAGGTTTATCCATTGGGACGGAGCCAAATTAGGTGGAGTAAGAAAGAGACCCCCCCCCCTACATTAGTCTGAACTAATGTTCATATATTAGTGTTAGAGTGGTGCTCCCTACCAACTCTTTCTCCACCCTCAGGCATAGAGTTGCTGACCCTAAGATTTGGAAGCAAAAATCAGAAATAAAAACAATAGCAACACCTCTACACTGATTTAAACAATGCACAATCCCTGAAGAGGTTTTGCAAAGGATGCAACACATATTCCTCCTGACATTAAAAGCATTAATCCCACTAACCAAGGCTACCTGCAAAGTCCACTTTAAATAACTTGCACCAACTATAAATAACATGAAGGATGATAGAAAAGGGGAAATGTACCTGCATAGTGTCCCAAGTCCAACTCCAAGAGGATAGCAAGTGCAGATGACTAGGTTAGGATGAGGCTTTTAGAATTCTGTACTATGGAAGTGATATATAATATTAGTATTTTCCATTTTCATAGATAAAAAGTATACAATTTTCAATACATCAACAAAGATGCTAATAGACAATAAACAACTGGTATCTCATATAGTACTTAAGTGTAAACATGAAACTTCCAAGTTTGAAATTTATAGGGTGGATAGCAGGAAACCTAACTGAGAATTTTGGAGATTCACTTCATTGATTTTTTTTTCTTTTACAATCAGTTAAAACAGGATACAAATCTAACTAGCCAACAGCTCCAAATTTGGCACCAACTGCAGTTATGAAATCCCTAAATTCCTTGCTTCTATGACTCTACAAGTTCTAGTTGGAGCTCAGGAAAGTTCCCTATAATGGTAGAATATTGCTTATATAGTAACACTATAGGCCACTATTACATAACACTGACTTTTAGCTGCTAAAGTCCACTAATTCATGCTTTCATTAGTTTAACAAATACTTATTAATAATTATATAATGTATATTGATGTTGATATTGATATTAGTAGTTCCTACTATGTGCTGGGTACTGTGATAAACATAGGAAATAAGTAATAGAAAAATCACTGTTTTCAAAAAACCATTAATCTAATAAATTAGTTATTCCCCAGTTTCTTCTGTCCCAGTAAACCCAAGAGCAATGACACAATTCAGTCAGTAGATGTAGGTTTTTGTGGAAGTAACTATGAAGCTATGGAGCTGGGTATGTAGAGAAGACAGGATTTGGTGTCTGGTGTTTTCAAATTTTAAAAACAGATTTCCCTTCTTTTAGTAGAGAATCACTATAGCAGACATAGTTAAATAGATAAAAAGTTCCTTTCCCTCTTGAAGGGCTTCTGTGTGATTATATAATTAAACTCTCATTGCCTCACTGCTAGATGTAGCATCATCTACTAAAAGAAAAAGTGAATAAACAAGTCACTATGAGTCCATTGCTTTGTTGCCCAAGTAGAAGGCATGAAAAATAACACTAATATGAACAGCTATCATGTACTGAATGTTTCCAACATGACAGCTAAGTGTCTTGCATACACTTTGCCACTGAATCTTCACAAGAACCCTATATGGTAGGTACTATTATTACTGGGTGAGCACACTTTCTGTTTTGCCTGGACAAGATCGGTTATACTTGTTATCTTTATTATTAATAGTTTATTCTTTCACTCTCAAAAGTGTGCCAATTGGATAATAAAGTATTCTTTTTATCTCTCATGTAGTACCTTTATATAGTCCAACGTAATAGATGATTTTATAGTAACCTCATGACAATCTTAGATAGGCCTTCTAAAGCTATATTTAATTCTGGTGTCCTATTTGGGGAAAAGGACCAAAGTCTGCATCTTCCAATAAATACCATATTCATGTAATGTGCTCACTGAAAGGTGTGGGGACAGGAAGGGATAAAAAGAACATCATGAACTAGTGGCAGAGACATAGAATGTATCCACCTCCCCACAGATAGATGGGGAAAACTGAAAATAATGGTCAGAAAACCTTATGAGATATATTTCCATAAGATACATGATGGCAGAAATTATATACCCAGCTTAGAATTCACTACAAAGAATTTGATAAAATAAAAGAATTTGATTACACCTTCTTAAAATTCACTATAATGGGGTTTGAAGATGAATTCCCACTCTTGGAACTCCTTTTCTATCAAGCATTAGACTACAGCAATCCCTTTTAAAGATTTAATAAGTTACGTATTTGAGAATTTGAACTTGAAATATTTGTACATTTAAATTTGAAAAGAAAGTTGCATCCTTATATTGAATTCAATATGATAATAGTGAAAAGGCAAATGTGAGTGCCAAACCAGAAGGCATCTCGAAAGCAGCTATAAATGGATGAGTTAGCATCTAGTGAAAGAAACTAAATTCCTCCCACTACCAAATTTTGAAACACTTACATGCACATTGATTATAAATTTTTTTCATGATACTTTTTAAACACTCATATCAGATTGTTTGGACTACGTAGCTGAATTGCTACGTATTCCCTGTTCACTTTACCCAATTTTGTACATGTGCACTTGTAATGACCAACAAAATTCCACAGACAACAGCAGTCTCAACAACAAGCTTCCCAGATAATCAGTAAACCACCATTCCCTACTACCAACCCAACAGTGATCTTCTCATCAGATGACAGTTGTTATATTTTCTTTATCACCAATTCATCATTAGAGCCAACAAGTATTGATTTATAGTCTGGTAAGGGGAAAATTCCTTACAGGAAATTTATTGCTTAGAAAATTGAATCATCTAGAATTACCTGAAAAAAAAATCTTCAAATGGCTTTTTCATTTCTATATTTTTGTTAAGCCATAGGTAAGGGTTTAACCCAAGGAGACTGCACTACTAGGACAGCAAAAACTCCTTGTGAGTGCAATAAAGGGGACTGTGTTTAATTATTCATGTATGTTTAAAGAGCACAACTTTATCAGCAATGATAACTTCAATAAGACTTTCTTGAAGAAAATGTTATAATATGTAAGTAAGATTTTTATTACTGATTGAGGATGAGTTATTTCTGTAAACTATCTACAAAATTATGAAGGAAGTTAATGGCAGGTATAATTTCACATCATAAATAGGCACTCCTTATGGGGAATAAAATAATGCATAGCTTAAGGTCTCTGTACTTAGAATGACGAGGTCCTCATAAGAGCACCTTGTCTACCTAAGCAGCACACTTGTGAACTATCCAAGTGCCCTTCAGGATGATGAGCTTTTGATTAGTCCTTTCAATTAGTGTTTATTTTCTTAAGTAGAATACTCACAACAGTTTCAAAGCTCTGAATCTCCTTTAATCGCTGCCTTTAAATTAAGAGGAATAGATTTTTTTAACTTGCCTCTTGCTGCTTTGGCCAAAAGATCAAGTATGAATGCAATTTAAATATGAAAGCTAGCATCCAATAAGCAAATACACACTTTTAACTAAAGATGAAAATTCGCTCTAACTCCATTAAGTAAAAGCCATTAACTATGTATCCAGATCTCCTCACATATATTTGACTGATAGTTGTGCTTTCCCGTTGGAAATCTTTTGTTCCCAGATTTATTTCTAAATGTTCCAAAAAACTGGATATTTTAAAAGTCACTATAAAAATCATCTATAGAGAACAAAATTGAGCCACCTTAGACTTCTAGGGAAATTGGTAGGGTAGGAGGACCTAAGCTCACCTTGCCCCATGGATAAAATGAGATACTATACACATCAGTGTAAATAACCCAGAAAATGACCTGAAACCAGCAGAACTGACTCTCCACAGCTAAATGTAGAGAAGAGGCCACATTGAAGAGGGTATGAGGGGTGGAGATGCAGTCAGGAACTAAACAGACTGACGGGATTGTCCAAGGGACAAAGGGAACCACACAGGTACAGAAAGATAAAAAGAAACAAATCCTCATAAAAAGAACATATGGGGAAACCGCAGAGGGGAGATGACTTCCCATAACATTTGACTTTGAAAACCAGAGGAGCATAACTTTTTGAGTTCTTACAATCAACAAGGCCCAACACCAACAACTTTAAAAATCAGCCAGCTGGGCTCTGTGAGAACCAGAGGGCTACAGGGTACTAGTCCCTGACCATAAAGAGACAGAACAACAAGCAGCCCTGTGAAAATACAACAAAGAAGCAGCAGATTGAAAAATGCCTGGGCTATATGGGAATATTTATTTACTAATCTCAGAACATGTGCTGGAGGGACAGGGATCTTTAGAAGACTTCTCCAAGAACAACAACAACAACAAACTGGCAGGCACTATTTCCCTCCAACCCCCAGACTAGACACACAGACACCTGCAGAAACGAGCCCAGCACAACCCTCTCCACCAAGTTTATTAAGAGCACACTCCAACCCAGCATTCCACTGCAGAAATGCTCCCTCCATCCAAGACTGGGCATGACTTTTTCCCCCATTACCCACCCCATATTCTTCTGTAGGTCTCCCTGCTCCAATATACCCTTAGTCAGAGTCCAACCAAAGCAGTGACACAAACCTGAAGTGTTCACACTGCCCCTGTAGGGGTCAGCACCACTCCAAAGTGACTCTTGACCTAGAGAGAAGACAATAACCACACAGACCAGTACAACTGCAGCCACAGCATTGAACTGGGGGCAGATATCTGGTCTGACCACAGGTCCCAATCGCTAATGAAAGCTTCTCAGGGGACAATAGAGGGAAAGTGCCCTACAGTTCAGTGCTACTGCATCTATGACAAATGCTTGGGCTGACTCAACTCAAGATTAAGACAATCCCAGATTGGCCCAGTAACAACACAGGGACCAGACTCTGTCCATAAAAAACCAAAGGCAGCCATTATAGATGACTGGACTGAAGACGAAAGTGGCTCAGTCACAACAGTAGGGCACACAACAGACATAGGAAACATCCTTGAAGAGCCAGATTCTGGTGAACAGGGGACATTGCCCCAAAAGGTACTATAGGATGTCTTCTTCATAAGGCCATTACTTTCAAGAAAAAGAGACATAGCTAACTTTCCCAACACATAGAAATAAACAAAGAGAGTTACACAAAATGAGAGAGAGAAATATGTCCAAAATGAAAGAACAGAAAAAATCATGGCATAAAGACTGTGCCTAATAGAAAATTTAAAGTAATATTCATAAAAATACTCATAGGACTTGACAAAAGACTGGAAATCCTCAATTAGTCACTTAAGAAAAAGAGATAACATAGAAAAGACTAATCATAGATGAAGACCCAATAACTAAAATTAAAAATATGTTAGATGGAATAAATAGCAGAAGAGAGGAAGAAGAAGAATGTATCAGTGACCTGGATAAAAAAGCAATGGAAAGCAATTGAGGTGAACAGGAGAAAGAAAATAATAAAAAAATGAAAATAGACTTAGGAAACTCATTAACACCATCAAGCATAATGACATTAACATTATAGGGATCCCAGAAGGGGAAGAGAAAGAAAAGGGGACAGAAATCTTATTTGAAGAAATAATAGTTGAAAACTTTCCAAATCTGGGGAAGGAAACAGAAATCCAGATCCAAGGTGCACAGAGAACCACCAACAAAATCACCCCAAGGAGGTCACACTAAGCAATATACAATTTAAATGGCAAAAAGTGGTGATAAAAAGAGAATTTTAAAAGCAGCGAGAGAAAAGAAAATTTACATACAAGGAAAAACCCCATAAGGCTATCAACTGATTTTTTAGCAGAAACGTTACAGGCTAGAAGAGAGTGGCATTGATATATTCAGAGCACTGAAGGGGAAAAAAATCTACAGCCAAGACTGCACTATCCAACAAGGCTATCATTCAAAATAGAAAAGATAAAAAGAGTTTTCCAGATAAACGAATGTTAAAGAAATTCATCACCACTAACCTAGCCCTATAAGAAATGTTAAGGGTGACTGAGTGGAAAGGAAAGACCATAAGTAGAAGTAAGAAAAGTAAGAAGCACAAAAGCAATAAAATTAAGTATATCTATTGAAACCAGTCAAAGGAGTTACAAAATAAAAGAATATAAAGCAGAACACTATTTCTTAAAATGTGGGAGCAAGAGCGAAATAAAGAATAAGTTCAAACTTAAGAGACCTTCAAGTTAATATAGACTTCAAAATGCATACAATATTATATGTAAATGTAATGGTAACCATAAATCAACTGGTAATAGATATGCAAAAAATAAAGAGAAAGGAATCCAAGTATGTCTCTAAAAAAAGCCAGCAAACTGAGAGAAGAAAGCAAGAGCAGAACACAGAACTACAAAAACAACCATAAAACAAGTAAAAGAATGGCAATAAAAACATACCTATCAATAATTACTTTGAATGTAAATGGACTAAATATTCCAGTCAAAAGACAGAGGGTGATGGATTGAACAAAAAAAAGCAAAATCCACAGAATGCCACCTACAAAACATTCACTTCAGACCTAAACACATGTGTAGATTGAACATGAAGGGATGGGAAAGCATTTATCAATTTATGCAAACGGATGTGAAAAGAAAGGCACAGTAGCAATACTTAGAGAAAATAGACCTTAAAACAAAGATATGGTAACAAGAGACAAAGAAAGACACTGTGTATTCATAAAGGGAACACTGCAACAAGAACATATAACAATTGCAAATACTTATGCAACCAACATGGGAGCACCCAAACGCACAAAGCAGCTAATAATAAACATAAAGATGTAATTGACAATAATACAAAAACAGTAGGGGATTTTAACACCCCACTGACATCACTGGATAAATCATCCAAACAGAAAGTCAACAAGAAAATAAGGGCTTTGCACAACATCTGTATCTCTGGGGTAAATACCCAGTAGTGCAATTGCAGGGTCATAGGGGTAGCTCTATTTTCAATTTTGTAAGGAATCTCCACACTGTTTTCCAAAGCGGCTGCACCAACTTGCATTCCCACCAACAGTGTAAGAGGGTTCCCCTTTCTCCACAGCCTCTCCAACACTTGTTGTTTCCTGTCTTGTTAACTTTGTCTATTCTGACTGGTGTAAGGTGGTATCTCAGTGTGGTTTTGATCTGAATTTCCCTGATAGCTAGCGATGATGAACATTTTTTCATGTGTCTGTTAGCCATTTTTATATCTTCTATGGAGAAGTGCCTCTTTATGTCTCCTGCCCATTTTTTGATGTGTTCATCTTCTTTTTGGATGTTGAGTTTGAGTAGTTCTTTATAGATCTTGGATATCAGCCTTTCGTCTGTAGTGTCATTTGCAAGTATCTTCTCCCATTCCGTGGGTTGCCTCTTTGTTTTGTCGACTGTTTCCTTTGCTGTGCAGAAGCTTTTTATTTTGATGAAGTCCCAGAAGTTCATTTTTGCTTTTGTTACCTTTGCCTTTGGAGACGTGTCTTGAAAGAAGTTGCTGTGGCCGATGTCAAAGAGGTTATTGCCTATGTTCTCTTCCAGGATTTTGATGGATTCCTGCCTCACATTGAGGTCTTTCATCTATTTCGAGTTTGCCTTTGTGTGTGGTGTAAGAGAATGGTCTAGATTCATTCTTCTATACATAGATGTCCAATTTTCTCAGCACCATTTATTGAAGAGACTGTCTTTTTTCCATATGTACCCCAATGTTCATAGCAGCAATGGCCACAATCACCAAACTGTGGAAAAAGCCAAGGTGCCCTTCAACAGATGAATGGATAAAGAAGATATGGTACATATATACAATGGGATACTACGCCTCCATCAGAAAAGATGAATATCCAACTTTTATAGCAACATGGACTGGATTGGAAGAGAGTATGCTGAGTGAAATAAGCCAAGTAGAAAAAGTCAAGTATCACATGGTTTCACTTACATGTGGTGCATAAGGGGTAATATAGAGAACAGTAGAAAAAGGAAAGGAAATGAGAAGTAGGGTAATTCAGGGTGAGAAACAAAACATGAGAGACTTTGGACCCAGAAACAAACTGAGGGTCTTGGAGGGAAGGGGGTTGGGAGATGGGAAAGCCTGGTGGCGGGTACTAAGGGCACATATAGCATGGAGCACTGGGTGTGGGACATAAACAATGAATCTTGAAACACTGGAAAAATAAAATTAAATTAAGATTTAAAAAATAAGAATAATGGTTTTGAATGACACATAAGATCAGATGGATCCAAGGATCCAACAGATATGTTCAGAACATATCATCCTAAGACAGCGGAATACATTCTTTTCATACCAAAACATGCTCCAGAACAGATCACATATTAAGCCATAAAACCAGTCTCAAGAAGTTCAGAGTGACTGAAGTGCTACCATGTATCCTTTCTGACCACAATGGTTGAAAACTAGAAACCAAAAACAAGAAAAAAATCTGAGAAGAACACAAATATAAGGCTTTAAATAGCATGCAACTAAACAATGAATGTGTGAACCAAGAAATCAAAGGGGAAATCATAAAATATGTGGAGACAAATGAAAATGAAAACACAATGTCCAAAATCTTTGGTTTGTAGCAAAAGCTGTTCTAAGAGGGAAGCTTATATAGGCAATATAGGCCTACCTCAAGAAGCAAGAAAAATATCTATTAAACATACTAACCTTATACCTAAGGAGTTAGAAAAACAACAGGGGTACCATTGTAGCTCATTGGGTTAAGCATCTGCTTTTGACTTAGGTCATGATCCCAAGATCCTGGGATCAAGCCCCACACTGGTCTCCCTGCTCAGCAGAGAGTCTGCTTTTCCCTCTCCCTCTGCCTCTCTCTCTAACTCGCACTCTCTCTCTCTCTCTCTCTCTCTCTCTCTCTCTTAAATAAATAAATAAATAAATAAATAAATAAACAGTAGAAGGAAAGTGATAATAAATATTAGTGCAAAAATAATTGAAAGAGAAACTACAAAGACAATAGAATGACTCATTGAAACCACGAGTTGGTTCTTTGAAAAAATATCAAAATTGACAAACCTTTAGCTGGACTCATAAAAAGGGAGAGAGAAAGAAAGAACTCAAATAAAATCAGAAAGAAAAAGGAGAAATAATGAACACAGAAGTACAAAGGATTGTAAGAGAATATTATAAAAATATATATATGACGGGGTGCCTGGGTGGCTCAGTTGGTAAAGCAACTGCCTTCGGCTCAGGTCATGATCCCAGAGACCCAGGATCGAGTCCCACATCAGACTCCCTGCTCAATAGGAGGCCTGCTTCTCCCTCTCTCACTCCCCTTGCTTGTGTTCCCTCTCTGGCTGTGTTTCTCTCTGTCAAATAAATAAAATCTTAAAAAAAAAAAATATATATATATGCATATA
Source organism: Spilogale gracilis (assembly GCA_004023965.1). NCBI lineage: Eukaryota > Metazoa > Chordata > Mammalia > Carnivora > Mephitidae > Spilogale > Spilogale gracilis. The sequence goes on along the minus strand of PITA01004886.1, from coordinate 50,481 downwards.
TATATATATATATATATATATGCCAACAAATTAAACAACCAAGAAGAAATGGATAAATTCCTAGAAATATATAACCTCATAAAGCTGAATCAGGAAGAAATACAAGATTTGAACAGAAAAAATACCAGCAAAGAAACTGAATCAGTAATCAAAAAACTCCCAACAAACAGAAGTCCAGGACCAGATGGCTTCACAGGTGAATTCTCTCAAACACTGAAGAAGAGTTAAATCCTGTTGGTCTCAAATCATTCCAAAAAATAAAAGAAGAAAAGCTTCCAAATTCATTCTGTGAGGCAGCTTTACCATGATACCAAAACTAGACAGAGACACAACAAAAAAAAAGTACTACAGGCCCATAAAAACTACAGGCCCAAAGATGGAAAAATCCTCAACAAAATATTAACAAACTGAACCCAATAATAACATTAAAAAAATCATTCACCATGATCAAGTGGGATTTATTCCTCGCATGTAAGAGTACGTCAAAATTCACAAATGACTCATTATATAACATATCAACAAGAAAGGATAAAAACCATATGAATATTTCAATAGATGCAGAGAAAGCATCTGATGAAATACAATATCTATTCATGATGAAAAAAAAAAACCCTCACAAATAGGGGTAGAGGGACTATATCTTAACATAATAAAGACCATCTATGAAAACTTACAACTAACATCATTTTCAATGGTGACAAACTGAGAGCTTTTCCCCTAAGACCAGAAATGAAACAACGAAGCCCAATCTCACCACTTTTATTCAACACAGTACTGGAAGTCCTACTCTCAGCAATAAGAAAAGAAAAAGAAATAAAAAGGCATTCAAATTGGTTAGGAAGAAGTAAAAATTTCATTATGTACAGATGTCATGATACTATATATAGAAAACCCTAAAGCCTCCATCAAAAAACTACTAGGACTGATAAATGAATTCAGTAAGGTCACAGGTTACAAAATCAATATACAGAAATCCATTGCATTTCTATATACTAATAATTCTGGAGTGGAAAGATAACTTAAGGAAACAATCTCATTTACAATTGTACCAAAAGAATGAAATATTTATGAATAAACTTAACAAAGGAGGTGAAAGACTTATCTGAAAACTATAAAACACTGATGGGGCGCCGGGGTAGCTCAGTGGGTTAAAGCCTCTGCCTTCAGCTCATGATCTCAGGGTCCTGAGATCGAGGCCTGCATTGGGCTCTCTGCTCAGCGGAGAGCCTGCTTCCTCCTCCCTCTCTGCCTACTTCTCTCTGCCTACTTGTACTCTCTCTCTCTCTGTGTCAAATAAATAAATAAAAATCTTAAAAAATATAAAACACTGATGAAAGAAATTGAAGATGACACAAACAAATATAAAGTATTCCATTATCATAGACTGAGAGAATAAACACCACTACAATGTCCACACTACCCAAAGGAAACTACACAATTAATGTAATTCCTATAAAAATACCAACAGCAGGGGAGGAGCAAGATGGCTGTGGAGTAGGAGACCTAGATATCATCAGGTCCCAGGAGTTCAGCTAGATATTTATCAAACCAGTCTGAACACCTACAAACTCAACAGGAGATTGAAGATGAGAAGAGCTGAACAGAAAAGTGACCATGTTCTGAAGGACATGTGGAAAAAAATCCCAGGTGATATTTGGGAAGACAGACCATGGGGGGAAGGGCCAGCTCCCGGCCAGCAGGAAAGCAACAGAGCACAAAATTGTAACTTTTAGAAGTCTACTCCACTGAGTGACATCACCCCATAGGCTAACCAGGGGGTGGAGCCCTCGTGGGCACAGCTTGGTTTCAGGACCCATGGGGTCACACAAGGACCGGGGGGTGCCTGAGTGTGGCAGAGCTCCCAGGTATCAGAGAGGGGAAGCTGGCTGCAGAGATGGAGCAGAGGAGTGAGCTATCACCTGGGGGTTACCTTAAACCATGATATGAGGCACAGTCGGGCCACTGCTCTTTGAGCAAGGACCACACAATTAACAGATCTGTGGAGACCCCCTCCTTCCTCCTCTGTGAGGAGGGGTGTAGGAGTGGGTGGCAGGATTCTGCTGTATTTGGAGACTCCAAACAAGGCTGTGTGCCAGAGATAGACACGCTTGGCTACAGGTCCACTGAGCACAAAGTATGGCTAGAGACTGGACAGGGAGACAGGCATGATTGACTGCTTTTCTCTGAGGACACACTGAGAAGTGGGGCCCCGAGATCTCAGCTCCTCCAGGCCAGAGACTGGGAGGCTGCCATATTCATTCCTTTCCTCCAAAGCTGTATGGAAAGCGTTCAGGGAAGAAAAGCTACTGAGAGTGAAAGGGAGCAGATTACTTAGACTGGCCCCTGGTAAGGGTGATGCAATTCTGCCTTGGACAAAGACATTTGAGAATCACTACAACAGGCCCCTCTCTCAGAAGATCAGAGAGAACATATAGCCAAGACCAAGTTCACCAATCAATGAGTACTGTAGAACTCCAGAGCTAGTGGAATTCACCACATAGAATTCATGGCTTTAGTCTTTCAAAGTCAAATGTCTTTAATTTTACTTTTTCTTATTCTATTTTTAATTTTTTTTCTCTTTCCTATTTTAACTTTAACTGAATATCAATACCATTTTCAAAAAAAATCTTTTCTAATTTTCATTGTTATATTCATGTTCTATCCTTTCATTGTATTTAAGCTTATTTTTTGTATACATAGAGGTTTTTCTTTAAAATTTTTGAATATACTTTCTTCTAATAGATCAAAATATACCCTAAATCTAGTGCATGGCTTTGTTTTAGTCACCAGCCTCATCACATTCTTTCCTTTTTTTTTTTTTTCAACCAACTTCTTATCAATTACTTTTTTAGAATCTTTTTAAATTTTCATCTTTACAGTCATAGTCCACCCCTTCTTCGTGTATACCCTTATTTTTGTACATGTATCAGTTTTCTTTCTTTAAAATTTTGGGAGGCGGTATCTTCTAACAGACCAAAATTTGGGGTCATTCCTATACTATTAGTATTTTGTTCACTCATTCTTCTATTCTTATCTGGATAAAATGGCAAGGTGGAAAAACTCACCTCAAGAAAAAAGAACAAGAGGCAGTACTGATGACTAGGGACCTAATGAATAGGGACATTAGTAAGCTGTCAGAATTAGAGTTCACATGATGATTACCAAGGTGATAGCTGGGCTAGAAAAAAGCATAGAAGATACTAGAGAATCCCTCTATGGAGAAATAAAATCCCATCCTGGAGAAATAAAATAACTAAAATCTAACCAAGTTGAAATCAAAAAGCTATTAATGAGGTTCAATAAAAAATGGAGGTTCTTACTGCTAGGATAAGTGAGACAGAAGAGAGAATTCCTGATATAGAAGAGCAAATGATGGGGGGAGGGGGAGCTGAGAAAAAGAGAGACAAACAACTACTGGGCCTCAAGGGGAGAATTTGAGAGATAAGTGATACCATAAGACAAAACAATATTAGAATAATTGGGATCCCAGAAGAAGAAGAAAAGAGAGGAGGGCAGCAGGTATATTGGAATAAATTATAGCAGAGAATTTCCCTAATTTGCTGAAGGGAACAAGCATCAAAATCCAGGAGACACAGGGAATTCCCCTCAAAATCAATAAAAAACAGGTCCACACCAATTATCAAACAGAAAAACTTGCAAGTTTTTTTCTCTCTTTTCTCAGTGACAAAGAGAAAATCTCGAAAGCAGCTTGGAGCAAGAGTCTGTAACATATAACAATAGAAATATTAGATTGACAGTAGACAACTATCCACAGATACCTGGGAGTCCAGAAACGACTGGCATAATATATTCAGAGCACTAAATGAGAAAAATATGCAGCCAAGAATATTATATCCAGCTAGGCTCTCACTGAAAATAGAAGGAGCGATAAAAACTTCCAGAACAAAGACAAAAAGACACAGAGCATCAGAATGGATAAAAAAAACCAAGACCCATCAATATGCTGTCTCCAAGAGACTCACTGCAGACTCAAAAACACCTCCAGATTTAAAGTGAGGGGGTGGAAAACCATTTACTATGTTAATGGACATCCAAAGAAAGCTGGGGTGGCAATTCTTATATCAGACAAATTAGATCTTAAGCCAAAGATTATAATAAGAGATGAGGAAGGACACTATATCATACTTAAATGGTCTGTCCAACAAGAAGATCTAACAATTTTAAACATCTATACCCCTAACATGGGAGCACACAATTATATAAACAAATTAATAACTAAATTGAGAAAACACATCAAAAATGATACAATAATAGTAGGGGATGTTAACACCCACTCACTGAAAAGGACAAATGATCTAAGCAAAAGATTGACAAGGACAGAAAGGTTTTAAATGACACACTGGACCAGATGGCCATCACAGATATATTTAGAACATTCCATCCCCAAACAACAGAATACACATTCTTCTCTAGTGCACATGGAACAGTCCCATAGATCACATCCTGGGTCACAAATCAGGTTGCAACCAGTACCAAAAGACTGGGATCATTCCCTGCATATTTTCAGACAACAATACTTTGAAACTAGAACTCAACCACAAGAGGAAAGTTGGAAAGAACTCAAATGCATGGAGGCTAAAGAGTATCCTACTAAAACACAAATAAAAATGAAAACACAACTGTTCAAAATCTTTGGGACACAGATGGGCAGTCTTGAGAGAAAATATATAGCAATACAAGCCTTTCTCAAGAAACAAGAAAGGTCTCAAGTACACAACCTAACCTTACACCTACAAGAGCTGGAGAAAGAACAGCAAAGAATGTCTAAACCCAGCAGAAGAAGAGAAATAATAAATATCAGAGCAGAAATCAATGAAATAGAAACCAGAAGAACAGTAGAACAAATCAACGAAACTAGGAGCTGGTTCTTTGAAAGAATTAACAAGATTGATAAACCCCTCCCTGCCAGACTTACCAAAAAGAAAAGAGAAAGAACCCAAATTAATAAAATCATGAATGAAAGAGGAGCAATCACAACCAACACCAAAGAAATACAAACAATTATAAGAACATATGATGAGCAACTTTACACTACAATTTTGACAATTCAAGAAATGAATGCATTCCTAGAGACATATAAACTATGAAAAATGAACCAGGAAGAAATAGAGAACCTGAACAGACACATAACCAGTAAGATGATTGAAGTAGTCATCAAAAATTTCCCAAGAAACAAGAGCCCAGGGCAAGCCAGCTTCCCAGGGGAATTCTACCAAACATTTAAAGAATACCCATTCTCCTGAAACTGTACCAAAAAATAGAAATAAAAGGAAGACCTCCAAACTCATTTTGTGAGGCCAACATTACCTTGATCCCAAAACCAGACAAAGACCCCATCAAAAAGGAGAATTACAAACCAATATCCTTGATGAACACAGATGCAAAAATCCTAGCCAATAGGATCCAACAGTACATTAAAAGGATTATTCACCACAACCAACTGGGATTTATTCCTGGGCTGCAAGATTGGTTCAACATCTGCAAATCAAACCATGTGATACAGCACATTAAAAAAAGAAAGAACACAAACCATATGATACTCTCAATAGAGTTTAAAAACATTTGACAAAGTATAGCATCCTTTCTCTATTTAAACTCTACACAGTGTAGGGAGAGATGGTACATACCTCAATATCATCAAAGCCATCTATGAAAAACCCACAGTGAATATCATTTTCAATGGGGAAAAACTAACAGCTTTTCCCCTAAGGTCAGGATCATGGCAGGGCTGTCCACTATCACCACTGCTATTCAACAGAGTACTAGAAGTCCTAGCCTCAGCAATCACAAAACAAAAAGAAATAAAAGGCACTTGAATCAGCAAAGAAGTCAAACTCTCACTCTTTGCAGATGATATGATACTTTATGTGGAAAGCACAAAAGACTCCACTCCAAAACTGTTAGAATTCATAAAGGAATTCAGTAAAGTGTCAGGATATAAAATCAATTCACTGAAATCAGTTGTATTTCTATACATCAACAAGACAGAAGAAAGAAAAATTAAGGAGTCAATCTCATTTACATTTGCACCTAAAACCATAAGATACCTAGGAATAAACCTAACCAAACAGGCTAATAATCTGTACTCTATAAAGTATAAAGTACTCATGAAAGAAATTGAGGAAGACACAAAGAAATGGAAAAATGTTCCATGCTCATGGATTGGAAGAACAAATATTGTGAAAATGCCTATGCTACCTAGAGCAATCTACACATTTAATGCAATCCCTATCAAAATGTCATCAATATTTTTCAAAGAAATGGAACAAATAATCCTAAAATTTATATGGAAACAAGACCACAAATAGCCAGAGAAATGTTGAGAAAGGAAACCAAAGTTGGTGATATCAAAATTTCAGACTTCAAGCTCTATTACAAAGCTGTAATTATCAAGACAGTAAGGTACAGGCACAAAATTAGACACATATGGACACAATGTAACAGAATAGAGAGCCCAGAAATGGACCCTCAACTCTGCGGTCAACTCATCTTCAACAAAGCAGGAAAGAATGTCCAATGGAATAAAGGCAGTCTTTTCAACAAATAGTGTTGGGAAAATTGGACAGCCACATGCAGAACAATGAAATTGCACCATTTTCTTACACCACACACAAAACTAGACTCAAAATGGATGAAAGACCTCAATGTGAGACAGGAATCTATCAAAATCCTTGAGGAGAACACAGGCAGTAATCTCTTCAACCTCTGTTGCAGCAACTTCTTCCTAGAAACATTGCTAAAGGCAAGAGAAGCAAGGGTAAAAATGAACTATTGGGACTTCATCAAGATCAAAAGCTTTTGCACAGCAAAGAAGTCAATAAAACCAAAAGACAACTGACAGGATGGGGAAAGATATTTGCAAGAGACATATCAGACAAAGGGCTAGTATCCAAAAATCTATAAAGAACTTATCAAACTCAACACCCAAAGAATAATCCAATCAAGAAATGGGCCGAAGACATGAGCAGATATTTCTCCAAAAAAGACATCCAAATGGCCAACAAACACATGAAAAAGTGCTCAGCAAAACTCAGCATCAGGGAAATACAAATCAAAACCACAGTGATATACCACCTCAGACAGTCAGAATGGCTAGAATTAACAAATCAGAAAATGACAGATGTTGCTGAGGACGCAAGAAAAGTGGAACCCTCCTACCTGTTAGTGGGAATGAAAGCTGGTGCAGCCACTCTGGAAAACAGTATGGAGATTCCTCAAAAAGTTGACAACAGAACTACCCTATGATCCAGCAATCGCACTACTGAGTATTTACCCTAAAGATACAAATGTAGGGATCCAAAGGGGCACATGCACCCGTATGTTTATAGCAGTAGTGTCCACAATAGGCAAACTATGGAAAGAACCTAGATGCCCATCCACAGATGAATGGGTAAAGAAGATGTGGTACACACACATGTACACATATACTATGGAATACTAGGAAGCCATCAAAAAGAATGAAATCCTGCCATTTAGAATGACATGGATGGAACTGGATGATATTACGCTGAGTGAAATAAGTCAATCAGAGAAAGACAATTATCATATGATCTCTCTGACATGAGGAATTTGAGAGGCAGGGCAGGGGGGTGTGGGGGGTAGGGAAGGAAAAAATGAAACAATATGGGACTTGGGAGGGAGACAAAACATAAGAGACTCTCCATCTCAGGAAACAAACTGAGCATTGCTCGGAGGTGGTGGGGAGGGATGGGGTGGGTCGATTATGTACATTGGGAAAGATATGTGCTATGGTGAATGCTGTGAATTGTGTAAGACTGATGATTCACAGACATGTACCCCTGAAGCAAAAAAATACACTATATTTTAATTTAAAAAATACCAACAGGGGTTGCCTGGGTGGCTCAGTGGTTAAGCTTCTGCCTTCAGCTCAGGTCATGATCCCAGAGTCCCAGGATCAAGCCCCACATCGGGCTGCCTGCTTGGTGGGAAGCCTGCTTCTCCCTCTCTCACTCCTGCTGCTGGTGTTCCCTCTCTGGCTGTGTTTCTCTCTATCAAATAAATAAAATATTTAAAAAAATACCAACAGGATTGTTCACAGAACTAGAACAAATAGTTCCAATACTTGTATGGAACTCCAAAAGATCCAAATAAAAAAGCAATCTTGAAAAAGACAAACAAAACTGGAAGTATCACAATCCCAGATTTCAATATATATTACAAAGTTCTAGTAATCAAAACAGTATAGTACTGATGTGAAAATAGACACAAAGATCAATAGAACAGTATTGAGAGCCAAGAAATAAATCCAGGATTATATGGTAATTCTTGATAAAATAGGAAAGAATATGCAATGGGAAAGACAGTGTCTTCAACAAATGCTACTGGAAAAACTGCAAAGCTACATTGAAAAGAATGAAACTGGACCACTTGCTTACACCATACACAAAAATAAACTTACACTTAGTATCTAAATGTGAGACTTAAAATCATAAAAATCCTAGAAGAGAGAACAGGCAGTAATTTATCTGACATTGGCCATAAAAACATTTTTCCAGATATGTCTCCTGAGGCAAGGGAAACAAAAGCAAAAATAAACCATTGGGACTACATTAAAATAATAATAATAATAATAATAATAAATGCTTATTTACAGTAAAGGAGACAATCATCAAATCTAAAAATCAACCCACTGAATGGGAGAAGATATTTGCAAATGTTGTATCTGATAAAGTGTTAGTATCCAAAATATATACAGAATTTATACAACTCAATACACACACACACACACACACACACACAATTATCCAATTTAAGAAAAAATGGGCAGAAGACATGGACATTTCTCCAAAGAAGATATACAGATGGCCAATAGACACATGAAAAGATGCTTAATTAACATCACTAATCATCAAAGAAATGCAAATCAAAACCACAATAAGATATTAGTTCACACTTGTCAGAATGGCTAAAATAAAAAATACAAGAAACAAGAAGTATTGGCAAGGATGTGAGGGAAAAAAAGGAACCCTTCCTAGTACCCTGTTGATGGGAATGCAAATTGATAACAGCCACTGTGAAAAACAACATGGATGTTCCTCAAAAAATTAAAAATACAACTACCATATGATCCTGTAATTCCACTACTAGGTATTTACCCAAAGAATATGAAAACACTAATTTGAAAAGATATATACACCCCTACATTTACTGTAGCATTATTTATAATATCAAATTATAGAAATAGTCCAAGTGCCCATCAATAGATGAATGGATAAAGAAGCAGCATATATATACAGTGGACTATAACTCAGTCATAAAAAAGGAAATCTTACCATTTGCAACAACATGGATGGATCTAGAAAGAATAATGCTAAGTGAAATAAGTCAGACAAATACTAAATGACAAATACTAAATGATTTCATTCATATGTGGAATTTAAGAAACAAAAATGATCAAAGAAAAAAGAGACAAACAAAAAAAAAAGATTCTTAACTATAGAGAACAAATTGATACTAACCAGAGGGGAGATGGGTAGGGGGATGGTAAATGAAGTGAAGGGGATTAAGAGTATGCTTACACAGTGAGCACTGAGTAACGTATAGTGTTGTTGAAGCATTATATTGAACACTTGACACTAATGTAACACTGTGATAACCATACAGCAATTAATTTTTTTGCTCTATAAAGGACATTATTGAGGCAATGGGAGTTTGAATATAGACTATATATTGGATAATATTATTGCATCAGTATAAAATTTGGGGGGCATGATGATGGTGCCATGGTTAAGTAGGAGAATATATGCCTACAAAATAGAGGCTATAGCACTTAGGGGTGAAAAATATGCAACTGGCCTTCAAATTTTTCAGCAAAATACACATATATACAAATAAATAAACACATCAAATATGGTAAAATATGAATAAGTAGTGAATCTAGACAAAAGTGCAAGATATTTGTTTTATTGTTCTTCTAAATTTTCTATAGGCTTGACTTTATTCAAATTTAAAGCTGTAAAAAAGCTGTACTTTCTTTTACACTGTAATTATCTCCTCCAACTTTCAAAAGTCATTTATCACATGCTAAAAAGACAGAACTTTCAGCTGGGTGCTTGGAAAACAAGGCATTCTACAGAATCAGGAAAAGGTAGTCAAACTAATGGGTGTGGGAAAGAAATATGGGGTAGGTCTAATGTCTGGGAAATCAAAAAGAAACCTAAGTCCCATGGGAGCACTCCCTCTGTGACTGAACCAAGTTGACCAAGATCTCCTGTTGATCCTAGACATTCATCACTTAATTCGTGTTTCGCCAGTCTGTGCAGCCCTTGGACCCTGACATTCCTGCTGTGCACTCTACATTTTTACAAAAAGGGAAGTACCTCCATAATCCCTGGGCACCTCAGAATGCATCCAAGATGGTGGGGCAATGTGTCTCTAATTGGCTGAATATAATGTGCCTGGCCACAGCTGAAGTCCATTGTCACATCTGTAGTCCCTCTACTGCCACTGATAGAGGTACAACCAATTCAGCATCTAAGTCTCAGTCTCTTCCAAATAGAAAGAAAAGAATTCATGGAAAATTGAGCTAGCAACTCGGTACTAAGTCAACTGACTGTGGATTTTGCTGTGTTTTGGACATCAGGCCTAGTAATTCACCTCCTCAATTATTTGTGGCCCAAGGTCCTTACAAGATCTAATCCTAATGCCTGGGCCTATGTTTCACTACCCACTTCTGTCTCCATCCAGTACCTTCTCACTCTGCTGCTGAATACCTATTACTATGCTTGAGTAGCAAACTCCTATAGGAGTTTATTAACTCTTAATATTAACTCTTCACTTCTCCAAGAGCTAGACACTTAATTAAATTCTCATTTCCTTCTTCTAGGCTGGTCACCGACTACTCAAATAAGAATAGCAGCCCAGGCAATCCTTTGATTGCAGCCTTATTAGACAGGAACAGGAGTATCCACCCAAGCCAAATGTACACTCATAACCAAGAAAACAATGATATAGTAAATTTGTGTTCTATTTTTTTAAGTTGTATTCATTTATTTATTTGAGAGAGACAGAGATAATGAAAGAGAGCATAAGCAGGGAGGAGAGGGAGACACAGGCTCCCTGCTGAACAGGGAGTTGGCTCAAGGACCCTGGGATCATGACCCAAACTGAAAGCAGATGCTTAACTGACTAAGCCACCCAGGATGTAGGTCTAAAACCTTTAATATGCTTGGGAATAAAGATGGAGGCAGACATTAAAGATAGAAAAACATCTGTCGTGGAAAATATGATAAAAATAGGGTTGGAGAGGAAATGTGGTGAATGATGCAGGGCTTTGAAGGCCATGTTAAGGATTTTAGTTTTTTATTTCCAGGGATCAATGTGTTGTTATTATGCCTCCTGATGTTCTCAGAGGTCAGCTCTTTTACTGTAGACGTCCATCCCAGAGATCTCTAGGGAAAACTGTAACTTCTAAGGAGCTCTGACATAAACTGTTACTCAAGGACATAAGGATCATGCCCAAGATCCTCCAGAGGAATATAAGATGGCCTATCTCTTAGATTTATTTGGAGATCATATATTATTTGAGTATTTCCCCATGTCAAGTTTTAAAATGAGTTGAGAATCAGGAATTGAGGGAGGGTAATGTGGAAGGATGTGGGCAGAGAAGGAAAAAGAGGAAATTCTCTATATATTTAGAAGTGGAATATACTTGGCCTTTAAACTCTCAATACTCCTGCTAAAGAGAATTGCTCATATTTGAGGAACCCAAGATACTATAAAATTTTCCAAGAGTAGATAGGTTTCTATAACTTATGCTATACCTTACCTTTTGATTTAAGAATTAGCAAGGGAAGTTTTCAAATATCTCTTTAGTGCTCTTTCACTATATGAAAAAATATTATTTTTCTTATTCTTTCCCATGTAATATAGAATCCATTTTCTTTATTCTTAGTCATTTCCCTTTCAAAAGTTAAAGACCTAAATTAAGTCAGTTTACATTCGAATCCTTTTAAGAAATCCACATCTTCCTTGATATAATAAAGTCAAACAAACTACAAAATTTACTATAAAAAAGCAAGTATTTCTGGGGTTTCCATTGCCTACAGGGAAAGTTTCATTCTTAAACACTTTTAAAAGGTGACTGATAAAGTATAATACAAATTACATAAGTTACGGTTCACTGGGTACAGCAATTCTGTATTATATAGAAATTTAATCAATCTTTCAGGGATTGCAGACATATCACGGGAGGAGGTACTTTTGACCTTTCATGGAGAGGTAAGCAAAATGAAGTACTGAACTGCATACTTCAGAGAGTTTGTTGGATTTTGTATAATTGTCTTTCTCAGAATTTCTGGCCAAATTTGAACCCTCATATAGATAATTCATGTTGTTTTATATATAAAAAGCCAAACCTGAAATTTACCTATTTGAATCAAAATGTTACATTTATTCAACCTAAATATTTACTCCCTCTGCCTCAAGAAGAATAGAGAATAAGTAAAGAGCATGCAAAGTTATATTAGAACACATTAAAATCATTCCCTTTGCACCCCTTATGTACTTTCTGCACAATCCTGGTTAATAGTGGTTGTCAACATAATTGTTAGCAGTGCTCCTTTTCAATCTCAGAAGCAAGCCAATTTGGATAATAAATTGTATGCCTACCCTGGTCAGGTTTGGCATCCTGTCCATGAAAGTAACCCCAATTCATCTGTCCAGATGCTATTATCCTATATTGAATAAGGACAAAGAAGGATTATACACTCAATATTAATACAGGATTCAATATAGCCCAATATATAGCTCCAACACAATCGAGAATTCTACAAAGGAGAAATAGCATAAATATGGATATGATACTAAAGACCACTTCACCTATAAGTAAAGAGCATAATAAAGCATGAGCTTTTCATGAATAAAAAAAATACAGAATGTCACATGCAATCAATGCATATGACTTACACTTCAAGTTGTTCTTTTTTTTCTACTCATAGGTTTTTAATACTTAAGATTAAAAAAAAAATCTTAGAGTTCATGTAGTCAGAATTTTTCAGTTTACAAATGAAAAAATGAATCCCCAGAGAGGCCAGTGATTTCTCCAAAATAACTTAGCTTTATTGCCTGGACAGGAACCAGAATATCTTGGCTCTCAAGAGACAGTTCTTTCCATGCTCTATTTTCTGTATTACAACTCATGTGTTCTCTACAGCTCCCAAAATTTGAGTATATTTATAAGAAACCATGTTCTAATTGACTTATGTACAGTATTAAAGATTTATGTCAGTTATCTGGACTTTATTGTTGTTCTAGGTACTGTCTTCATAGCAAGAAGGTATTGTATGTAACATGAAATTTAAATGTAGTATTTCCCTTAATGTAAAACAATGTTAGTTTGTAAATAAGCCTATAGATTCAATGCATTTTTTAATGCATCAACACTTGAAAAACACGTCATATACAAAGGAAGAAGCTATATTCCCTCCAAATACAACATTCAAATAAACAATTAAGAAATGTATTGTGCTACCTAAAAGCATTCAAATGTGAAATCACTGTCATCGGTTTTCATATTTTATTTTGAAAGTCACATGCACATCCTTAATTATTTCATAATATCTACTAATTATTTCTCAGGGATGAGATCATTTACAAATAGACTTATCCATTTGTAAACTGGCAGAAGTTGAATTTTTAAATTTCTATGTTTTGAATGTTATTTTAAAGTCATTAAATTAAGGTTTTCTCTAGTTAAAAAAATTAAATAATAATTTACTGTGTAAACTCCACTAGCATAGAGAGCACTTAAATACACTTAAAGATAATTAAAAATCAAAAAATGTTGGGCGCCTGGGTGGCTCAGTGGGTTAAAGCCTCTGAGGTCATGATCTCATGGTCCTGGGATTGAGGCCCGCATTGGGCTCTCTGCTCAGCGGGGAGCCTGCTTCCTCCTCTCTCTCTCCCTGCCTCTCTGCCTACTTGTGATCTCTCTCTCTGTCAAATAAATAAACAAAATCTTAAAAAAAAAAAAAAAAAGAAAGAAAGAAATATCGCTCTGGTTGTGTATTCAAGCAACAAGGCAGCAAGGGTCTTGGCTTAGCCTGGCTCTACTTTAATATGTTGAAAATCAGTTCATCTTAAACCTATTTTCTGGGGTAGTTCACCTGAAGATCTACTTGCCAAGCAGCCAATTCACCAAATTTGCCAAAGTTACCAATTTACCAAATGTTTATCAATTACTTTCTGAGGCAATGCAACACCTTTTGAAAGATGTGGAGTCAGCAACTGAAATGCCTGGACCCTTTCACAGTAATTGAAAGATAGCATATCAACAAGCTTCCCACAAGAGCACCCTCCTAGACTCACGAGGAGCTTCTTTGCTATTTAACCTGGCACAAGGTAACACCTTAGGAGCATAAACCTTGGTCACAAGCAGTTAAATATCTACCCTGGCCATTGAGGAACTGGGATAAATCTTGAAGTTCTAGAACTGGTTATTTTGGCTACTCCAAGGACAAAAGAATAGTTCTGCCGAATTATTAAAGGGCTTTGGTGGATTAGGGGTTCTAAGTGAAATCATCTGAGATTGTTAGGAATCGAAGAAAAGGATAGTGACAGCCTGCACTTGAGAACAGAAGGCCAGCCAGTACTGGAGGAATTTGCTTGGCTCTTGGTGAAAACTGCCCACCTCTACTGAAAGAGAAGAGAACTGATAGTGGAATTAATAAAATATTCTACCTCATAAAGGGTCATAGGGTGATTAATTCATTTTAAGTTTCTATGACACAAAATAGTTCTCTTCTAGGAGAAAAAAGGCAGTATTAATATACAACTCAGTAAATGAGCAGTTTAAGTTCACAGCACAGAGCTGAATGCAGATTGATGATTTTTCAAATAGCCTGTGGTAATGATTATGACTGTGAGTAATGAGGGGAAAAATTGTATTTTTTGGATAAATTTTGTAAACTTTCTCAGCCTAGAAATGTAAGCATTAACTATAAAGATCAGTTATAGCTAGATAAAAATAAGAGAATAGTTCAACAGACTTTCTGTTCGTTTTTCAATACAAAAGATTTTCTGTGAAATTAATTTTGCACAATATTTACAACAATCAGCCAGAGTTAAAAGGGAAAAATAAAATCAAATTAAAACCCAAAGCACTGCCTTTGTTTTCCAAGGAAGAGGAAAGAAAAGTTCTCAAAGATTTTAAATACATTTAAAAATTAATATTGGCAGCCTTTAATCTATTTACTTGGCACTTTCAAGATTGTAATTAAAGAAGCTCAATAAATGCATAATAGACAACAGAAAAGGACTAAAAGTGACATTCAGCCCATGAGATCTCTTTTAGATAATAAAAAAAGGAAAAAAATGATAAAGGTCTAATTTTGCTTTCATTGATAGCCATATTCTGAGCCCTTGAGAACAAAACTATTAGCATTTATAATTGTTTGGAATGTATCTTATGTGTCAGCACTTCAAATTCACTCTTCTCTATGGCTGAATTAAAAATGGTTAATAAGAAGTTAAATTAAAAGGGTCCACTATTTGTTTTTCTCTGGCAGGCCACAGTGGCCTTGCCCGTTTCTGCTTCTCTTGGTTCTCTGAAGCACCCTACACAACATTAGGCATATTGCAGGTACTTAGGGGAAAATGTGTTGTCTTAACTATTGTACCTATAAGGTAGGGCTTTCAGCATATATTTCAATGTTTCTTAATAATGAGATCCAATACTTGCTCCTCCTATATTGAGACAAGTAAAATTTGCCCGTAGGTTTTAATGGCTCTAAAACCTAGAAAAGGCCAAATATATTATAAAATGTTATCAGACAATAATCTTCACCTGCAGCTCTGATTACATTCATATAAGACATTCCCTATCTTTCTATCAAGGTTTCTGCTAAGAATCTCTTAACTTCACTGAATGTGTTTAAGCAACTGTTTTAGAACCAAGATCAAGTAGTACTTTTAAAACATGAAAAACAGCAAAATGATATTTTAAACAACATTGTATACTTTATTATGTAATCCAATGCCAACATTGTGAAAAACAACTTCAGAAATTGCATGGTGACTTTGATGTATTGGTGTCCACAGTCTTGTACAGGACAATTACCAACGATTTATAGAATTCACCCAATTGGTCTAACAAAATAATTCAGGATTCAGAAATGAATTAATTCCCTAGGAACTTTAAACTAAAACATGCTTAGATCAAATGATGCAGACTAAAAAAATGATGCAGACTATCAGAAGAATCTAAAAAGCACATGTAAGGAATATTTAATGTAATATAGAACCAAAGAGGAAAGTATTCATCCTTCCGTTGTCAAATGTAAACTTGAATTTTTGCTCAGGATTACTGTAACAGGATTAGCAATGAGAACTGCAGAAGTAGTAAATTCATTGTGTGCCTTAGAGCCGATCTAAATTCAGTGTGTCACCACCTGTAAACATGAGCAATAGATTTCTTTTTTAAAATGACCTGGAAAGTATCTAACAGGCTATCCTTGGGGAACTAACACTTTTTGAACTAATTAATCATCAGATGCCACTGCTGCTCCACTCCACTGAATATGAAAAAGCAGTTATTGGGAAAAAAAAAATTCTCTAAGAAAAGAAAGTGTTGATACACCATTTTTGCAGGGCAGACTATTCTGCAAACAAAATTTCCAAGTCATCTTCAAAATCTTCATTTTAAACAGCAGAGAAGATCATAAATATTTCTCTACATGAATGCATTTTAACAGTAAAACTAATTTAAACATTTTGATTTCCTTGGTACTTTAAGAGAAACATGAATCAAGCTTGATAATGAATACCAAGATTATTAAAAAGAAAGGGTATTTTATTGTGACTAGAGCCCTAGATTAGATGGAACTTCAAAGGGGATGGACTTTTATTTGGGGCCTTACAATGAACCACCTTCATGATTCTGGATAATATACTTCTACTCTGTTTTTCAGGATCCCAAGGTATGAAATGAGAAGGTTAGACTAGATGATCTTTAAGATCCCCTCCAGCCCTAACCTTCTATGAAATGTCAACATTTTCAGAACTTTTTTTTTCACATCCATACAATTTTGTCAATATTTAGGCCACTATATAAGAATTATGGTTTGTGTTTAGCACTTACAATCAATATGTGAATTTTCACTATTATTTAGCTATGAATCTCTGAATCCTGACATGTTTATTCTCTCACATAATTTAATAACAAACAAAACAATGTTTATGAGACCAAGAAAGAATTAAGAAGGTGCTACTAACCAGAGACA
This sequence comes from Spilogale gracilis, assembly GCA_004023965.1. NCBI lineage: Eukaryota > Metazoa > Chordata > Mammalia > Carnivora > Mephitidae > Spilogale > Spilogale gracilis. The sequence goes on along the minus strand of PITA01004886.1, from coordinate 33,220 downwards.
AATATCAAATGAAAGATACTTTGAATATATCATAAACATCCTCTTCTTGGGACTTCAAAGCACAATACATTTTTCCTATTCACTATATATTCTTATGATCTTCTAGTTATCTTAAGAATACTTAGATAGGTTTAACAAACGGAAGACGAACAAGAATTGTGCAATTTATCATAAGAATCTGTGAAATAAGAACACAAATAATTGTTCAGCTATTTACTATAGGAAGCTACAGAAGAGTGTAGTATGGGGAATGTACTAGGTGCAAAAATCTGGAGACACCTGCCAACAGGGCAATTGGAAATAAAATCCATGTGTATACAATCACTCTCTGCCAATAATGACCACGAATAAGAAGAACACAAAATGCAAGTCTACCCTAAACAGTACAGTGCACTCAAATGACATATGATATACTTTCTTGGTAACAATAAAAATAACTAATATTCTTCAAGAATTTACCATAAATTTATAAGAGCTGTGATAAACACTTTAAATAGATTATTCATTATAAAGGCTAGAAAGCTCCCATTACCCACATTTCCCTGTATCTAAAATTCTAGATGCAATTGAGATATTAGCAATCAGATGACATGGCACAAATTGAGTACTTATTTAAGTTGAACAGAGACTTGCTGCACAAGACAAACATTTTTTTCAGTCAGGTCTAGTAGTTGTGGTGTGACTCTGGAGTCTAAAAGAGTCTTGATTCCCAGCCTGCTAATTTTAGTAGTTTTCAATTTCCTTGGCAGAAGTATTCTGAAACATTATTCTGGAAGTCTCCCTAGAGGCCCAATCGAACTCCCATTCCTCTCAGAATTCCAAAACATTCTAAGCACATAATTCCTTGTATTTGATTTATTTTTGCTTAAAATAGCTGAAGTGGTTTCTATTGTTATCAACTAAACCCTGACTAATATATATTATTATTAGAAATAACTAGATAAAATACTCAAAGATGAGTATCTGAGTGTACTTAAAATAAATGAGAACCTGGCTTCCAAAAAGTGTTGAATATTGGTAGACCATGGTCTCTAGCAGTAAAACAGATATTTCACTTACCACCTATGGTCACCTGGAATGAAGGGCCCATGAAAGGTGCAACTATAATGAAATACTAGCAATTTCTGAAAGAGAGTATGATGAGTATAATGATGCAAGGATGGTCAGGTAGATTAGTTGTAACTGCAAAATAGCAAGCTCTAACATAAAGTCTTTGCTTAAGCCATAAGCAGAAAAAAGAAAGTTTTTTCACCTTAAAAGATTGAATCTTTTATCTCTACTGTCAAAGAACTGATTACCTAAATCAAAAGAAGAATTTGATACTTTAGTTGCTGAATTACAATAAAGTCTTATATTTCTTATGTGAAAACTAGAAACTTGCTTAGAAAAGAGTAGAAACTTGAGAATTTTGTGACAATTGATGAAGATGATAATTGGGATTTTCATATATCTTTGAGTATAAAGCACACCCAAATCCTACCAAACGTTTTGAGTCAACAGAAACCTCCTACTTGACTGATGAGACTGATCCGACCCTGCATAAAAAATGGGAAATGACCTGACTTGAGACTGCTAACTGTTAACGGAATGCTAAATTTTTCACATGCCATACCCTATTTTCTTTCAGATCTAAGTCAAATGTCAGCATGTCATCAGTTAGTCATCTGAAACTTAAAATCACTGGTAACCTAAAATAATCTGGTGGAGAGTCGAAGGAGCACCAGTCTCATCAGAAAGTACTGTTATAACTGTTACCTAAAGACAGGGAGGAAGAAGCCAGCTCATGTTGCCACTAAAATTATTTCCTTGACTTCAGGAGGAAGGAAAAGATCTAAGGGTAGCAGAGACTTAATTACAAGAGGCAAGAAGAATACTTTTACTATAATAAGTATTAGGGCTAGAGGGACCATCAGAATGAAATTGACAATGACCAACTGACAATAGGGTCCTTATAACTAAATAAATGAATAGCCTTATTTGATCTGTATAATGAAAACTTCCAGGTCCAGTAAACAGAGGTTTGACTAGTCACCCTATTAGAAAATCACAGCCTCTCACTTAGAAGGCAAGGTACTCGTGGGGAAGAACCTATGATGACATCACCTCTTAGTCTTCCCCAAAGTAACTGCAGCCATTTACTACAGCGACTATACACTTAGGAAGGAGAAATACTCAGATCTTTTAAAGATTTGCAACATGGGCTCTGGGTTAAAATTAATTATTGGGGACCCACTGTGATCTACTAATCAGAGAAAAGGCTTATGGTAGTCATGTAATAAACCAAGTTTGGGCCCAAGCCCACCTCTCATCCAGGTCACTGTTCCTAAAAACTCATTCTGTAGTTATTTCCACTTATGGAGTGTTACAGTAGAAACAGACATTCTTGACAGCTGGCAAATTCCAACAATTGTTGGAATTGGCTCTGACCTTCTTTCTTCTCTTATATCACTTGTTCTAGAGGAGCCACCTGCCATGCTATGAGGAATCCCAAAAGCCAATGGATAGGTTCACATGACAAGCAACCGAGCCATTTGAGTGAGCCATCATGGAAGTGAACCTGTTGATTTCCTAACTGCAGGACAGACCTTGTGCCAGAGCCACCCAGTTGAATTCCTGATCTAATAAATCTTTTCTTAACTCAATCTACATAAAAAAATACACCACCTTTTAAAACTATACATGACCTTAGCTCAGATTCCAAAGATTCTGGTAAAAGATCTGGGGTGAGAGTTGGCTATCTGCAATAAAAACAAAATAAAAGATGTTTTTGGTTTACAACTAGGATATGGAAACACTATTCCATATTGATTTATATTTCACCTTATCCCAAGTCTTAATAGTTTTTGTAGCATTATTTTATAAGCTATATTTAATACAAGTGAGAATAAGGCAAGAAATCAATCCTAAAGAAATAGATCACTAAATCACTTTAATGTGTAAAAGGAAGTCCCTAGAGCCACATCTAGGATAACACAGGAAATTTCACTTCCTCTGTTTCTTCTTCCTCCCCTCCTCCAGCCACTTTTATTTTGGTGAAATCAAAGCAAAATTAAAGCTAAGGTATGACTTAAAGGGCAGAGATTATACACGGGCAACTTGGATGGCTAGTAGAGAGATGAAAACAGAGAATGGCAGTTCTTTGCTCTGACTAGCAAATTTCTGCATAGATTTAGGATTCAGTTGTCTCTCTGCACCTGCCAATCCTCTCTTCTCTGCCAAACTGTCATTATATAAAGTTTCCCAACCACAAGAAAGAGTCAGCTATGACAAATTGCTACTCAATCTCAAATTCCTATAATATATGACAGGATCAATAGGGTAACATCTGGGATGTTTGGGTGCTGATCTACAAATATCCTATTGCAGGTATGGACACCAGTGACTTCTAATCTAACACAAAAGGGAATCACCCAATTCCATCACCAACTATTATAAAATTTATTGGAATTAAGCAACTTCTAATCAGAGGTTTAGACAAGAGACATGAAAAAGAAAGAGTTTCCCTAATAACTGAGTGTGATTAAAGCAAGGATTGCTTTAAGCGAGAGGCTTAAGGGTTTAGCTCCACATAGTTTTCCAACCCGTTTCCCACACAATACTGCCTTTCTGAGATTGTCCTCAGTGTCCTAACCTACCACACACCCTCAACAAAACTGAGATCCCATTTTGGCAGACATTCCTTGGTTTGACATAGCTCTAATTCTTAATATATCCATTTGTTCCAAGGGATTGCAGGTTGCTGATCAAAGAAGACATCTTGTGGGAAGGTAACACAGTAACCTATTTTCAATTACCAACTTCAACAGAGATTGCTGAGGGAATGTTATGCAGGAAAGTTCATTTATGAAAACTAGTGAATGAAAATGGATGCCATCTTACTATCTTCTTAAGCCCATGCCAATGGACAGATCTACCAAGGCACATAGCTGATAAGTAATCACGATTATTTTTATAGCCTCTCAGCTTAGATTAAATCTGTATTTATTTTTAAATTTTTTAGATCAAGAAATTTTCTAATCTGGAAAAGTACATCCTAAGGTAAACCTCTTAGCCAGCTTAGACTTGTAACAAAATATCACAGTCTGGGTGTTTCTTAAACAATGTAAATTTATTTCCCCACAATTCTGGAGGCCGGAAGTCTGAAATCAGAGTGCCAGTATGGTTGAATCCAAATGAGAGTTCTCTCCTTGGCTTGTCAATAGCTGCTTTCTTGCTGTTTCATTCACATGGGCTTTCCTCTGAGCACGTATGGAGAGAGAGAGAGATATAGAGATAGAGATGAGAGGGGAGGGGGGAGAGAGAGAGTTGTCTCTGGAGTCTTCTTTTAAGAGCACTAACCTCATGAGAACCTCATTCTGATCTCATCTAAACCTAATTACCTCCCCCAAACCCCACCTCTAAATACTATCATATTGGGGTTCATGGCTTCAATGTATGAATTTTGAAGTGACAAAATCCAGTCCATAACAGCAAAGTAGAAACTTTTCAGCAATTTGTGCTATCATGATACATGCACAGTCCAGTATGGGAAATAACAATGTTCAGTCTGCTCCTACTTGCGAATCTTTTCCTCATATTTTTAAATTGAGCATCAAGTAAACTTCCAAGATTAACTCTGCCTTTCTTCTACTCATATATATTCAATAAACACTTAAATTGATTTTAGGTGCTCATATTTAGTATAAGTTTTCCAAGAATAAAAAACTATTTTCCAAATCCTTTAGTAAATCTCCACATTATTGAGTTTTATAGTCTTCATGTAGTAGATGATAATGAATGAGAAATTATTCAAAGGAAATTACTAATTTTTTCTACTGTGTCATTTTCAAACCTCCTTTTTTAAAAATATATTTATTACGTATCAAGCACTGTGTTAGTACTGAGGAGAAGCAATGAATAAAATCCATGTGCCCTCCTTTATAGAGCTAACAGCCTAGATAAATATACAATTAAAATTAAAATTGTCATGGACATCTTCAGAAAAAAGAACTAAATAAAATGGAGATAAAGTTGTGATAGACATTGTGAAGGAAAAGTAGATTGACAGATTACATTGGGGGTTTGATTTAGAACAAAATTCAGGGCGGACTTCTCTGAAAAAAGTCCTTGTTATGAAAGATTTGAATGATGAGCAGGCAATAACCCAGCAAAAGGACAAATTCCAAGGAAAGGGAATAGGACAGGAAAAGATGCCAATGCCGTAAGGAGCTTAGCCAGCCCCTTTGGGTAAATGAAAAAAGAACATGTGGCTAAAACGAGAGGGAAAATGGATTATGATGAGGCTGGAGCGTTATACAGGGACCACTTATAGATTCAGTTTGAGGGGTTTAGATTTATTTCAAATGTATTGCACAGACATTGAAGAGCTACATCAGGGAGTGATGCAGTTTTAGATCACTCAGGGCTGCTATATGCAGAATACGTTGATGGGAGACAAAAAGAAACAGATGATCAAGTTTGCAAGCTTCCACAGAACATAGTTTAGAAAAGAAAAGATATTTGCTTAGACTACAATGACGACAACACAGGCGGATTTGGGGTATATTTGAGAAATACATTCCAGAGGAATCAAAAGGTAGGTGTAGAGCTTAACACACAATTGCTTTCATACAACACCTCCAAACAACAAACAGTATGTGCTTTCCATAACTGCTAAGACTCACAAAGATATCTTTACATCTAATTGCCCCTTTATCTTTTGTCTAATTGTTCAAGTAACACCTAGATTTGCTTAACTTTGTGCAACAACCAGAACAGCATGATACTCATATTACAGTCTCCTAAATTGACTTGATAAAGTTCTACCTAATGAGATTTTGGGGTTCTTAGTGTTCCAACATTATAAATATTGAAGGAAAGTATCACAAGTGATAGACTTTTAATTCAGGTCAAAAGAACCTGACATTCTCTTTAAATGGCTTTTTTTCCCAAAAGTTAATATCAGTTTTGAGGAATTGGAATTGGAACCTCATAAAATTAACCTCGAATACAAGCTTCTGGCAAACATCAATATCCCTAACTTCAGTGAAACATATCTTTAAATTTGCAATAAGTATATAAATGCACGTAATTGTTGCAAATAAGATTTCTATGTGAAACATGTAGGACTTCCAAATATACATAGAATGCATAGGATAGGGCTGCACATAAAACAGTTTAATAGTCATATCCTTACTGCCTTTGAATATGGAAATATAAAAACTCCTTGGTCCTAACCCAGAAAAAATAAAATGGGAAAAAATAGTAAAATAAGTCATATAAAATAAGTAAAATAAGTCATATAACATCCTTTAGCATTAAAAATCATGCTAATTTTTCTCACTTCTAAAATGTCAACTGAAAAAGAAACCAGTTGAATTGCATAGCTGTAGATACTCTTTTCTATGTTTTCCTTGCTAGAAAGGGAATATTTTTTTTAAAAAAAGAAAATAAGGGGGGAATCCTAGTCAAGAGGAAAGGGATTCCAAAAGGATATATATATATATATATATATATATATATATATATATATATATATATATTATCATATCTTCTCTATCAACCTACTTTCCTATTTCAACCTTGATCATTTTCTTCATGGACGATAAGCACTAACCTAGTGTAAAATAGCGTAGGAAGAGTATGTGCATATATGATGGATAAAATAAAAGCTGCACCCATTTGGAGTGTTTTTATCATTAACTGCTGTTGCATAAACGAACATACAATGGGCTGCGACACTGGATAAATCATTTGTTTCCACTTGTTATTGATGACATTTCATAACTCGTTTGGGGCTCTGCTTTGCCCCGTCACTCGTGAGTTATGAGGTCATCAATCATGACTGGGAATAAATGATTTATGTAAGTCACGCTATTGTATATTTTAGGTACAGTATACAATAAAACACACACTATTGATTTCTAATATTGTTGCATTATGTTTATCATGTGTGTTTGTGAGGCTGTGATCTTGTATCCTCTACTGCAACTGAGTATGAGTTGTTAAAATAATTTATGAGAGACAAAATCCACAAAAATGATTCAGAGAACCCCTATTTTTAATTAATATCTTGCTAAGGCAATTTTAAAGTTCTCCTTAAATTAGAAACACTGTCTCAAGCAAGGGGAGTTGCAGTTAAGGACACAAAGTCAATATATAAGGTCATGATTAGGAAACAGAAAAGTACTAAAAGAGACCCTTTGAACAGAGTACATGTCATCCTGATTAACCTACAGAGAGACTGAAGACAAATCTCCCACAGAGGAACACTGTACTGTGTATTACGCTTGAAAGGATCAATGGCTTAGTAACAAGAATATCATGGAAATACAAAAAAACTTCTTCCAGCCATTTTTAGAAAAGAAAGAGGTAGCATGGGGAACAAAAACCAAACTGACTCCTTTCATTGATGAAAGCTTAGAACCTTTAACTATAATTCCAGATGAGTTTGTGAAGAATCCATAAGCAAGTTTAATGAACATATTAATTGAAAATGAACATGAAGTAATCAGGAAATACTCTTATTTGAATGGAGGGCTTTAAAAAGAATATAACATCTTAAGAGACTGGAAAATTTTTCTTTTGCTTCCTTCCGATTTCATCCCCCAACTGACTTCGATTTTTTTTCCTGATGAGCTTAAAACTATAAACATGATTTAAAAAAAATAAAACTACAAGAAAATGCAAAGAAATTTGAGGGAAGTAATCAAAAACATATTGAAAATCAAACCTAGAATAAGAGCATCAAAAATCCAGGAACTTTCAGCTATTTGCAATTACAAGAGTAATTGCTATTTTAACATGTTTTGCTTGTTCCAAAGAAACTCTGGTTCGTAAGCCGAAATTCAAGGAGTTTAAATCACAGCAAAATCTTTTAGGAGCTGATCAAGACTAAATGTACAATCAAAACAACCTATTATCTACATATTTTAGTTGATTAAAAAAATAAGATACTGCTCTGAGCAGTACTACGCAGAAGTTGTTGACCAGCTGTGTTCAATTTCCAGTGATGATAAAAAAAATAACTATTTAATCTGAAGTATGAAGAATTTAGGTTAGATATAAAGAAAAAAATCATTTTTCTTACGGAAAAGTATTATCTATTAACTATTGAGAATAGCTGTGGAATTTTCTTTGGGAATTTTTAATAGTAATTTCACTTGTTAGAATGGGTTAGGTTTGTCCTAATCTATATGGCCAAGAGTTGCATTACAAATGCAAATAACTTCTCAGAATTCCTTTCACTGCTTAATTCTATGATGATACTAATTAATTGAGAGTACTCTTTTATAGAGCAACAGCCTAAGAGGACTGAGAATTTCAAAAGCAAGAGTTGGTAACTTTAATAATGAGTAAGGTGAGATATATATATAGATTTTATTTATTTATTTATTTATTTATTTATTTATTTATTTATTTATTTTTTTATTTATTTGGCAGAGAGAGGGAACACAAGCAGGGGGAGTGGGAGAGGGAGAAGCACACTTTCCACGGAGCAGGGAGCCCAATGTGGGTTTCAATCCCAGGGCCCTGGGATCATGACCTGAGCCAAAGGCAGCCACTCAATGACTAAGCCACACAGGCGCCCCAGTAAGGTGCTTTATTTAGCTAAAAATCCTCAGTAAATCCTATATTATTCAGAAAATATATTATTTTTAAGGGTTTTTTTTCCTATTTTTTTCTATTTGCTTTAAGATTCTTTAACCTACAGCCTTGAATGGGAGAGAGCTCATAACATTATTAAACTTTGAATTTAAAAAATTTAAATAATTTTTTAGAAAAGATTACAAAGCACTGAATCAAGAGGCTGTCATTCACAATCAAGTCTATTATCTATCTTTCCAATTTGTTTATAAAATTAATTCCATTTTTTTCAACTTTATTCTTTTACCCTGCTCTCTGCCTCCCCCCCCCCCGCCAACTCCCACGATCTCTCTAGCTGTCTCTTATGCCCTTGATTCACTTCTTGCTATTGGTCAGAAGTACTTTAACTGAGTGGCTAATTTTGATATTTTCAAGTGCCTTTGGATAAAAGCTTGGTTGTAAATTCAACAGTTTGAACTTGTTAACTAAAGTCACTTTTTTCTTGTGTGCAGATATCAACTAGATGTGATCTGCCTTCTCCCACACACATAAAAGAGTAGCTGCTACTTAAATGTGGCATCTCACATATGGAATCAGAATAACCCTTTAAGAAATTAAAAAAAAAATTCCTCTTCTAAAAATCAGCATAAACATTGTAATGTCTTCATTTCAAATTTTGTATTTTTAATGATAAAATGTGATGAGATATCCAGAATATTATCCTTTGATATAAGGAGACTGTAAAGAGAGGCAGACAGTATAATTAGGAAGAATCCTTGCAAATATGTGTAGTAAGTGCAATATGATTGAAAGGGAGGAGGGAGGGAAGGAGGGAGGGAAGGGGGAGGAAGGAAGGAAGAAAGAAAAAGAGAAAAAGAAACTGGATATAAACCTAGTTTAATCAGTTCAGATCCCTTTTAATGAGCTTGTTCCCCAAGCATGAGAAATGCTGATGGAGCCACAGCCTATACATTTGGTCCTGAACCAGGCTGGGTATGAGGAGACTGGGGACTTAACCCCAGCTCTGCCCCTGACTCACTGAGTGACCTCAAGCCAGTTAACCCATCTGTTGTTTTCCAGAAGGTGATGACTTGGAGACTGTCTAGCAATTGCTGTGCATTAATGGGGTGACAGTGAGAGGAAGACGCCTGGGGCAGAAGAGCTTCAGTGTAAGGAAACCAGCCTTTACTGTTCTGCCCAATCACGTCAGCATCACTGCTATTTCAGGGGGCTTCCTACCATTGTTGCTCCCTGCTCCAGAACACCCCATGCTGCCAAAGCCACTGCAGGGGGTCACCTTTAACAGACAACCTCATTTTCAAATTTCCAGACCACTAAATCAAATGAACCAGTGCAAGAGTAATTTTTTTAAGGTTGCCGGAGAGATGCATAGAAGAGTTGCCTATCTTGGGAAGAGGAAATTATAGCAGGAGTTTCGCTTTGTAATGATTGAAAAAGAAGGTAGATCAGAAAGCAGCTTCTTGAGTTTGGGAATTATTTAGATTTTAAATTGTATTTTGCTCTACATCAAATTGGATTAGATTCCTTGAATTTTCTAAGACTTTGATCCAGCCCATTTCACATTTACAAATTAAAAAGCAGCCTCAGCAGTGAAAATCATATAAGATATAACAAGAAAGCTTCAAGGGGCATACAGGCAGATTTAGCCTCAAGAGACATCCACTTGTGCAGTGTCTCATACCAACATGTTTGTACTTTGACACAATATACTCAATTCCTATAATGCTAAACATTCGTCTATAGAGAGGCATGCATTCATAAAGCAGCTATAGCTCTATATTTCGTTACACTGTTTCATGTTTCTGAATCGAATAATAATTTTATTCTATTAGAATTAATGTCCTTAACCTAATTAAAAAAAAATTTCAGGGCACTGGAAGTGTCATATAAATGCAGACCAGTTAAAATTTTGACCAAAATTAAAATAGATGACTGTCATATATTTGATAATTTAACATGTCCATGACAACTAGACTCATCCTAAATAATCAGGCAGAAGTGAGAGCAGTGAGGAAAAAAGAGAGGAAGAGGGCCAAACATTCAAATCTAAAAGTTGGGCAACAGTGAATTTGGCCACACAGGAATTTTAAAAAGAAGACCGCTGGTCAATTTATGTGCGAGCAGGAAGTTTGAACCAAAATATCATCCATCCAAACTATAAGGATTAGACCAGGCAACCCTCAAGAAATAATAGGATCATCAACTACCTCCAAACAAAATCCTTCAGTATAGTACACTCTAGCAACTTCCCAGTGCTGCAATGTGTGTGCAGAGCTACAACAACAGGGTTCGAAAAGCACTGCTATTCTCCAGATAGTGCTCACTACATGAACGCTAACATAAATCAAAAATACTGGCGTGTGTTCCCTGTAGTCACTGCAGCTTAATCCGCTTACTCTAACCCTTCCCACTCTCACACAGGGTCATCTCTCCATGTAACTGACATATTCCCCTTTCAAAAATCTTTTTTTTTTCACAAAGGTTTATAAATGCCTTATTGATTTTTCCACACAAGGCCAGTCAACTTCTGACTTCACAAAAGGAGTTGAATAAAGTGGCTGAACCCACTGCTGTTTCCCTACCTACATAAGTACCAGTACCCAGTTAATTTTAGTCCTACTAACCGCCCCAGTCATAGGATAGCCATCACCAGTCCTCGGTCCCAAAAGGATGAAGACCCTCTTGTACTCCTGCCTGACTACAAAGTTATAAAACCACTGGCCAAATAATTGCTTGGCCTGCTTGATTCTTTCCCTCACCCTGCTTCAGCACCACATGCTGGAAAAAAAAGAATCTTGATGCAGCTTCTGAAAACTTTCTCTTGATACCTTTTTTTTTAAGATTTTATTCACTTATTTGAGACAGAGAGAGAGAGAGAGAGAGAGAGAGAGAACAAGCTGGCAGGAAGGTCAGAAGGAGAAGGAGAAGCAGACTCTCCAGTGAGCAGGAAGCCTGATGTGGGGCTCAATCCCAGGACCCTGAGATCATGACCTGAGCCAAAGGCAGATGCTTAACCAGTTGAGGCACCCAGGTGCCCCTCTTTTGATATCTGATCATCTTTTCAACAAATCAGTCAAAAAGACTGTGTCAAATATCTTCTGCATTTAAATATTAGAATTAAGGATATAAACTTTAAAATGTTTTTGTCTCTGATCTCATTCATAATCCTCCACAATTTTTGATAAGACTGTTTATTCTCTTATCTTTCAGTTATTATAGATGATTTATTATTATATTATTGTCAAGGGTTAATATTTTATGCCACTTCATAGTTCTAATTCTTACTTATACTATTTCATTCATAATTTCTTCTTAGTTTCCATTTTCTTTCTTTAAACAAAACTAAGAATTTTTAAAATGATCCCACATTGAATGTTTCCTGCTGAAGCAACTGAACAGTATAAAGCAAAAACAATACACAAATTTTATATGCGCATACTGGGGAGTAGTAAATATTCTGTACAGTTGCAAAGTTTCTACATTTTGAAGTAATGCATTATTAATGCTAACTAAACTGAAAAAAATAATTATGTACATTGTAATCCCTGGAGTAGCCATTAAATACATATAAGTGGAATTCTAAAAATTCTAAAAACATTTCTATAGTACAAAAAAAGACAGCAAAGTAAGAACATAAAAAAAAACAGAGGGGTCAAAACAGGAAACAAATTTTTTAAATGGTGATCTAAATCCAACAACATAAATGATTACATTAAATGTAAGTAGATTAATAATTCCAATTAAAAATCAGAGATTATCAAAGTGCATTTTTCAAAAAGCAAGACCTAAGTCTATGCTGTGTATATGAGATGAATTTTAAATTCTGAGACACAGGGTTTAAAACTGAATGGATGCAAAAAGATATGCCTTTGAAATAGTTAAGTACAAGGCTGGAGTGGTTATCATAGCAGCTTTATTTATAACAGACAAAAACTAGAAAGTGTACATTCTAACATAAGGAGTGTGGATAAACAAACCACAATGCAACCATGCAGTGAAATACTAGTTGGCAATAAGCAGAAACTGACTGCTGATATACCCGAGTATTTATGTATCTCTAAAACATGCTAAGTGAAAAAAGTTTTGCACAGAACTGAACATACTGTATGATACATTTATATTCCATTCTATAACAGATAAAATTAATCTGCAGTGAAAAATATCTGAAAGGTAGCTGTTTTTCAGTGGGTTGGAGCAGGGGTTGACTAGGAAGGGGTTTAAGGAATTTTCTGTGATGATAGTGTTTTACAGCATGATCCTGGGGATGGTATACAGGTACATGCAACTGTCAAAACTGAAAAAAGTACACTTAAGAATCACGTATTTCACTGCATGTAAATGTTACACCAAAAAATGTAAACAAATAGAACACTCATTAATGATATGCATGCTAGCTGTTAAAGGAAACTGTACTGAGGTCTGCACTTTCATTTGAAATGCATTGAAAACATTGATGAATTGAAGGATTATAGGAATAACTAAATGAATAGATGTGGGACAAAGCAATATAGTAATATGTTAATAGATGTATCTGAATCGTAGTTACATGGTGATCACTATAAGATTCATTCAATTTTTCTATATGTTTGAAATTTTTCTAAATAAAAGTTGGAAAATTACATATTAAAATAAAAATATAAAGAGGGAAGTGGGAGAGGAGTACACAGAGGACTAAATTATATCTGCTTTATTCTTGAAAATGAAGAGACAAAATGGTCTGAAGCAAATATAACAAAACTTGATTTTAAAGACCCTAGTATTCATTGATATTAGTTGTATTATTCCCTTTTCTCTTTTTTTCATATTTTTCTTTATGCTTGAAATTGCCACCTGAGAAATATTATACATAAGCCCAAATACTCAAGAGTTAATCATATAAGTTGTCAGAGAATAATTGTGTGCCTATGGGAATCACAATCTTTATGTTTTTACTCAGCCTAACTCAATAAAGTAATATAAAAGTAGGGGTGAAGTCATATCAATGAAGATCCCAAAGTCCTGGGGTGGGGAAAGAAGAAGTAATGTTTATTTTTAAGACATAATTTCTATTATTTATTCTTCTAATAACTTGGAGTCTTGTGAATTCCATTTTAAGCCTCATTTTTTTCAGCCCTACAAAATGGGGATTTGGGTCTATGACCTTTGAGAACACTGCCAGTTCTAAGGCTCTACAATTAGAATTCTATTTGGGTTAAACATCTGTGAGTGTATTTCTAAACTTTCTCTATCTTCCCTCCACTAGTACTTCCACCTACACATCATGCATCAGCAGAAGGTAAAGAGTTTACAGTGTAAAAACTTTGCTGAATAGTGTGACTTTTTTGAAAGCCACACAAAAGTACTGTCATTATCAATTCCCACTAGACAGCTACTCAGAATTAGTGTTGTTTGTGAATTACATGCAGCGGACAAATTAATCTTGAAAACTACTGGGATTAAAATTTTCAGTGCGGCATTTAGGTTTATAAGCACAGGGTGCTCCTAAAGACCAAACAGCATGCTGCCATGTTACCTATGGCAGTACCATCTCTTGGATCTAACACACTCCACCTGTATACAAAAAGTGAATACACTACAAAGAAAAAAACAGAAGAGAAGGTGAGGTATTTAAGGTTGATACTTACCTGCTAATTGGTAATTCCTTATCCCTTTAAGAAATTTACTTGACTGAGCTTGAAACATTGTTTTTGGTTATCATCTGGGTTAGACATTTAAGACCAGCTTTCAAGCCAAAAAAAAAATTAAACTTCTGCCATCTTTTCCCAAAACAAATGAACAAACAAAAAAGTAGAGCAAGGGGAGGAGGAGATTCTTATCCTTAAAATTCATGTACTTTTTAACTCTTTACCAATGCAACTTATCCATGACATCTTCACAATTTATAATTCTTTAGGAAAGAAAAGAATGTCTAAAATATAATAATTATTGTTGCTTCTCAAAAAAAAAAGATAGTTTGTCCCTGTTTCATCAACACTATTCTGAATCATTTCTTATTCGATGAACATCTTATTTTGAATAAAAAGTTACTAAATCCCATTTCACAGGGTAACACTTCTTACCTGAAGACAGATTTTTCAAAGTTTCTAATAAGTTTCTCTTTTCTTAAAAATTGAAATCTCTGTCCCTGGAAAAATTTATCTTTCTGGAAAGAAAGTGCCATATTGAGACTTTTTGCTTTTTAAATAGATTGGAAACAATTGGGGTACCTGGTCTCAGTTGTTAAGCATCTGCCTTCGGTTCAGGTCATGATCCCAGGAGTCCTGGGATCGAGCCCCCCATCAAGGCCCACATCAAGCCCCGCATCAAGCCCCACATTGGGCTCCCTGCTCAGCGGGAAGCCTGCTTCTCCCTCTCTCACTCCCCTGCTCGTGTTCCCTCTCTGTGTTTCTCTCTGTCATATAAATAAATAAAATCTTAAAAAAAAATTGGGAACAATTTTTCCTTTCTCTTCTTTGTTTTCTTACCACTTTCTTAATCCCTTTATCTTTTTATTTTGCACATCATTATTCTCTTTTCTTATACCTAACTTGTGTTTATTGTTTCTCAATGTCCTCAAATGGTTAACATTTAAGTCTTCCCCAATGGAGTCTAGTGGGAATGCATTCCATTGTGCAAAAAAGCTTTTGCTAAGGAAGCTAAAGAGGAAAAAAAAAAGGATCTGAATAAACAAATCTATTTTTCTGTCATTATGTGCCTGAAAGGAACCTGCCACCTAGAAGAAAATCTATTTAGTTTTACAGTATAACTAATTTTACATGAGTTTAGACCAGAATTCCTAATGTTCAAAGAAACTGTATTATGCCACAGAGTAGAGCCATCTTTCATTTTTAAGAATTGATACAGGCTTCAGGTAGCTGGAGAGTCCATTTACCCACTGTACATAATAGTTTTTTGTAAGCTAAAAAACCAAAGGCTAATGAAGAAATAATAATGGCTACATCCAATAGATGTTAGGCAACTTTGGGGAAGCTTCAGTTTTTTACTTAATATTCTGCATGTCCATCTCTATTTAGTCTAAATATACTTCAAAAAAAATTTTGGATGCACTTCCTTACCACTGTTTTTAAGTCCTAAGAAACACAAAACTTTAACAATACACAGTAACTAAAATGGTCTGGGGGGGGGGAATATATCATTTTTGCTTATTTCTGAAGGGGCAGGCAGAGCCAAATTAGTTGGCTCTCCCAGAATCAGCCTGTAAAAGTGTGAAAAAGAATGCTAATATTTCTTTGGCTTTTATTTCTTTGAGAGGGATGAAAAGGAGCACATTCTCTATGTTTCCCATATAGCTTTCATCTGATGGTTGTGGGATGAGGTTGAGGAAGGGGTTGATGGAGGGGTAAATGGAGAGCAGCATGAAGACTTTTATTCTAGGGATATTCAAAAAGTCAAGCGATGTCTGGGTTATCCAAAAATACATGAAACTGGGGCACCTGGGTGGCTCAGAAGGCTAAGCCTTCAGCTCAGGTCATGATCTCAGGGTTCTGGGATTGAGTCCCACATCAGGCTCTCTGCCCAGCAGGGGCCTGCTTCCCCCTTTTTCTCTGCCTGCCTCTCTGACTATTTGTGATCTCTCTCTGTCAAATAAATAAATAAAATCTTTAAAAAAAAATACACAAACTATATTTCTAGATTATCTAGAAAATAGATGAAACTTTTGCCCAGCTCCTATTCCATTTCTTACAGACATTTCTTTAAAGAAAGAAATCCTGCTTCATTTAAGATGGGAATATATAGGAGATAAGTTCTGTTACTGCACACAGAGCTCTTCTAAACCTCTCTCAACTCAAGTCAGTAGTAACAAATTCTTTATTTCATTACTTTGGAGCAAAAAAGACAGATGAATTTAACAACAACAACAACAACAACAACAAGTTGGGTGGGAACTTCATGAGGCTTCAGGGCCTGTGTATGTAAGTGAGGCAAGAAAGGAAGGCTACAAACCAAAACAGACTTGGCAATTACTTTTCTGAGAGAAGTTGCCCACACCCCTTCCATGTTTATAAAGAAATTCACACTAAATAGCAATTATCTTCCTGATAAGTTGTGTGGCCTGTTATCTAAAAACTGTTACAAATAAATAGGTATTCTTTCTATCTTACCATGAAGCTAGAATCTTCTAGGGTTTCTGGGTTTTTTTCCATCCTTTTATCATCACTGGATTCACAACCTTTATCAGACATCATTTTCCTCCCTCCAACTATTTTCACAACCAGGTCCAAAAGAGGAACAAGTAAGTCACGTGAAGGGAAATAACCATAGATTTGGAAAAACAAACGTGGTCTTTCTTAGGGACACAGAGAATCAAAAAGATAGATCATTTGAAATGTTGCATCTCTATACTTGAAAGTGAAACCATGCTGAATACTATTAATAATAAGTTAAATAAAATGTAACGGCAGCATCTGCCATCCAATTATTGGTGAAAAAATAAATTATTTCCATGATGTCATAGAATGTTATTTTTTAAATAGAATATGCATGTTCCTGGTATGTAACTATTCCTTCTAAATAATTTCTTTTCTGAAACATGCTGTTAACAGTGACTGCTGATGGCAACTGTGTTTAAAAATTCTAAAGACACAGGTTACTATGTGAGGTAAAGACTAAAATAAAACTTGAAGAAAAGACTAAAAATATTGCAAAAGATATGGAACTCATAATGGAAGAATTAAGCAATCGAAATGTATATATAAACATCTCTTTCTCTTTCCCTCCATATGGGCAAAGCGAATATGGCTAAATATGAAATTCTGTATTTATTGTCTTCCTAGTCACAGGTCAACCGATTCCTGAGTCATGGTGACTTTGCACTCAACTGGCAACAGAGAATAAAAGCACTTTTCAGACTCTCAGCAGGGTGTGTAATCTTGAACTCACTATTTGATACAAATTAAAAGCTGGATTCATAGAATTGTCATTTATACAAAGCTGTCTACATTTTATGAAGTTCCTACATTTCTTTAGTCTTTAAGTATCTGTCCCTGGATAGGTTAGACTACCAGGCATGCCCTGAAGCTTCTCCCACTGATCACCCGCAGGACTTTTCATTGCACACAGATAACTAATATATCAATGTCCCTTGTCAAGGAAAGATTGTAAGCTTGATGAGGGCAGGGAATACATCTCTTCCATTACCATTCCACACCTGTTTCAGAGCCACAGAACACAGAGGAGACACTCTATGCATAGGTACTGAATAAATGAACAATCCTAGACTTGCTTTCACAGACTTCCTTTACCACGATGTTACAAAACATATCACTGATTCTCATTACACTAGTGCATGTTGACTATAGGCTACAGTTAAGAAACTTATTTCTCTGAATTACACAATGTTCTATAAAGATTCAGAAGTCTAATTTCCCATAAGCCTGTGTACCTGGAATAGTTGCACATGTCCCAAACAATCCGTTTCTTCTCCTCTGTGCATTTTGGAATTATTTCCGTCTTTATGTTGGCTGTTAGAAAGCTGAGAACCAAAGTTCTGGCTCACATGTAGCCAGTATATGGGACTTCAGAGTGGACATTTGGTTCCATAGTTATACTCCAAGCTCCACTCTTCCCTTTTCTGGCTGCCTTCACTTCATTTCCCTCTCATTGTTTTAAATTTATGTTATGTATCTTTGGAAATCACCTTAATATTTTTTTGAATCAAGGTGGAATGCAAATAAATTGATTTTCCTTTCATGTAGAAGTTATTAACTTTGCTGAAGAAAGGAAGAGGCAAAAGAAGACAAAATACAGACTTTGGCAATGTATGGCTGATTTTAAGAGACCATGGGATATCTTGTGAAGAGGAGATACTACTTCTATCCCATATTATATAGGTTCAGTTTTATGTACAGCAAAAGGTAAGTGTACAGTGTCAACCCTTTTTATTATGTTACATCAATTATGTTAATACAACATATTTAAGAATAAGAAACAAAGGAATGTAAGTGGACCAGAAGAAGCTTAGCTTTTACTTATGGTCAGAACATTAGGAACAAGGAAAATTAATGAAGCTATAAAAATATATGGAAAACATTTATATCAGGTTAATAGAATGATCTCTTATTTTTGAATTATGTTTTAAGATACAGGGTCCCTTCTTATTCCCATCTCCTTTCTCTCACAGAGTACATTGTCAATTTTTCATAAGAGGTAGATCCTCAAGAGACAGAGAAATAGACCAATGCTAGATAAGAGCAAAAAAAACCCCACAATTCTTCTAAGAACTAATACTTGAGTTGAATTGGTTTATTCAGAAATGCAGTTACATTGTATCATATTCTGTCAAAATTATGATAATAGTCAATTTGAATAAAGAATGCCCCTACGTTGCTATTGCTACCCCTTCATCTACATATCAAGTACATTTAAATAAAAGGAAGAAAAAATGACATAGGAAAACACACACACACACACACATTGTCATTTGCTCCCAAATAGCAAAGTCATCTCTGCCACAAAAACCTGGCCCATCTCTCCTTCAGGTTCAGGTAGAGAACTACTGTCAGTCTATTTTAGCACTCCCATTTAAATTCTGTACGTCTTTATAAATGCAGTTATCATTACCATTGTTGCCTTATCACTCTCCATGATTGCTCTCTTTCAGTCAAGTACAAAGGCAGCCTGAATATAAATGTTTTGTCATAAAACTGCTATTCAAATAATAAAAAAGGGTTATAATAGTACTAAAAATAATTTACCCCCAAGGCTGTTGCAGAGACTGGCAGTGTGCCGATTGAGGGCCCAAAATGCCCCCGCCATACTCTCACTATCCTCTGAACTCTTCCACTGCATTTGAACCCATATTTGCATGATTTTAAAAATAATTTAGATATCACTATATGACTGGGATATCTAGAACCTTTCTAGCAGTAGATTAAAAAATACCAATTATTTTTAACATTATTATCATTATTATACTTAAACATGGGATAAATTAGTCAAAGTTTGTATCTTTCAAAGAGACAGTTGTTTTTTTTTAAGATTTTATTTATTTATTTGACAGAGAGAAGCACAGAGAGAGAACATGAGCAGGGGGAGTGAGAGGGGGAGAAGCAGGCTTCCTGCAGAGCAGGGAGCCCCATGCGGGGCTCGATCCCAGGACTCTGGGATCATGACCTGAGCCAAAGGCAGACACTTAACGACTAAGCCACCCAGGTGCCCTGAGACAGTTATTTTTTAATTAATTTGGGGGCGATGGATTAGTATGTAATGAATATATGTATATATACAATGTACACATATATCATAGACATATATACATATATCATACATACACATATGGATTATATGCACATATATCACATGTAAACATATATCTGTATATTATATATGTATATCACACAAGCATATACACACATATGTATACATATGTCACGTGTATATGCATGCATATAAATACATACATCCTATATATCATATATACACACATACATATAAAATCTTTACTCTGAAAATGCTTTTGCTGGCATCAGGACTGGCTGTGCACTGCCACCCAGGGGCTGTCTACAATATTTTAACCCTACTATCTTCCCAAAAGGCATTCAAAGTCATTACCAAATGCATCCTGGACAGTCTGTCATGGTAGCTGTGAGCATTCCCATTGCATACTCCAGTAGTTTTGGTGTCATTTCCCATAGCATGAATGCACATTGCAGAGAAAGGCAGAGAAAAGGAAGAGAGAAAAGAATGCCAAACAAGCAAAGGACTACCTACTAGAAGGAAACAAACAAATTATACTGACAAGGCTGACAAGGGGGAATAAGAAAGAGAGAAAGAGGGGAAGGAGGAGGTTTATGGGCTTCATGCCCACTGCTCTGGGTAAATATCCCTCCTTACAAAAATCAAGACAAATAAAGTACAAAGAAGGGATAAAGCAGAAGATTACAGACCTGGCCAGTGTTTGATAAATGGCACTCTTCTTCACTCTGCTTATTGTGTACTTCATACCTCACTCCTGAATATGGAAGAGAATTTTATTAAAGATTTAGCCACGGTGGTGGTGGTGACTGGCTCACAGTAATTTTCCTACAAAGTAGTTTAATCTATCACAGGGCAGACAGTGCACCTTCTTACCATGTATCATATCTGTCTATTGAGTAAGTGCTATCCAAATCCAATTTCTTTTCATTTTTGGAACCTGTGATGCATATTCAAGATACACTTTCGTTTTGTCTTTGTCCTAAATTGGGTGCTGTATGAGATGGGGGCAAGGAGGAGTTCTAATAAGAAGAAAATCTGCAGTCTATGGTTTCCATATCATTCTGGTCATTTTTGTATTTTACAAAAAGAAATTGCATAATTTCAATGGCATATAATATTGGTCACATGTGGAGTCACCAGGCCCTTTCATATTTATGGATATGAATATGAAGCATTGCACCACTGATTATGGAATGAACTTAGAAAATCATTACAGTCAAGTTCCGGTTTTGAGCTTTGTGGAGCACACAGGGGTTGTTCCATTCAATAATGAGATGACTCGTGCAATAATAGGGAAACTGTTTCGACCAAAATCGTTCGGCAGTTCATTATGTAGTAAAATGTAAATCCAGAAGTGTCATAAGCAAGGTACTTTCAGAGTGCTCTGTTATGGAATCGCAGAAATTAGAAAAGCCCCATGAGGTCACTCACTTCATCTGTTCCTGGTATCAAAGTGCTCTCAGCAAAATATTTTCAAATATAGAGTCCATGCTCCCATCATGAGAGTCTATTATTTCTCCTTTCATTGCATTATTTTATTTCACTATGATGAATTGTTTTCAAACCTGACAATTGTTTCCTTTAAATGTTATTGGTCTTTTTGTAACAAATAAGTAGTTCTGCCCTTACTCAATTACAACAAATCCCTCACACTACTGCTATTATTACAGACTCTCTTTAAAACTGACTTCACATATATATATTTTAATTATAAGGCTAGTTATCATATATTTTAGCCAGAAAAATATATATTTAGAATCATAAATTATTATTGTCTTATAGTCCCTTGGAGGATCCAGAAACCCCATAACAAATTCCTATCTACCAACAATTAAAAAGGTATAACTCATCAATTTCCAAGCTGTTTCTACCCTCAAAAACTTGGACCCTTTCTTGTTAGGTCCCAAAAATAAACACAAGATTTAAAAAAATAATAAAAGTAGCTATTAGGAAAAATTTGAGTCCCCTTCACCTTGTCTAAATCCTTCAATTTAAAGATCAGAAAGAAAATTATTGAATCCCTGAAAGCAATTTACCTATATGGTCAAACAACTAATTTGCAATTACAGGAGAATAAATTTTAAATCTAAAATACCCAGTTTCAGATCATTCCTCTGTAATTAACTAGTTCTGTGACTTTGGGTAAATCATTAACTTTCTGAGCTTCAGCTACTTGGCTATAAAATGGAAATAACAATATTGAACCCATGAGTTTGCTATAGGAATAAAGATAAACTACTTAAAATATTACTACCACAATATTACTACCAGCACGGGGTAAGTGCTCAATAAATGTTACCAGTTAGTCACAAAACTGAACCTAGAAACCAGTTTAAGGGAGTATCTTTAGCCACCTATATTCATTCCATCCACCATCTTTTCTTCATGTGTATTCAGTGACCTTTGAAAAACATGGGGGTTAGGGGCACCCACGCTCATTACAGTCGAAAATGCACATATAACTTTTGACTCCTAAGAACTTAACTACTAATAACCTATTGTCAACCAGAAGCATTACCTATACCATAAACAGCCAATTAACATGTATTTTTTTATGTTATGTGAATTATATACTATATTCTTACAGTAAAGTAAGATAGAGAAAAGGAACTGTTATTAAGAAAATCGTAAGGGGGTGTCTGGGTGGCTCAGTTGGTTAAGCGACTACCTTCGGCTCAGGTCATGATCCCGGAGACCCAGGATGGAGCCCCACATCCGGCTCCCTGCTGGGCGGGAAGCCTGCTTCTCCCTCTCTCACTCCCCCTGCTTGTGTTCCCTCTCTGGCTGTGTTTCTCTCTGTCAAATAAAAAAAATCTTTTAAAAAAAAGAAAAAAAGAAAAAAAAAGAAAATCGTAAGGAAGAGAAAATATACTTATAGTACAATACTATGAATATTTATGGGGAAAAATCCACATATAAGTGGACCTATGCAGTTCAAACCTGTGTTTTTCAAGGGTTAATTGTATTATAAAATCAGTGCCATCTAAAGCTAGATACAAGGTATTCACTTATAAAACCAATAAAAATTTATTACAACTAAAGATGTTTTTAAAAGTCTGATTATAGAAAACAACCATTTAGGTATTGTCCTGGGTTTGGGGGGAATAGGAAGATAATAATCAGCAACATTGGAAAGAACATGATTTTTCTTTAGTTTCCCAAAACATACTGACAATAAAATGTTTATGCAAACATTTAACATAGATTAATATTATTATATGGAATTTATGTATGTTTCTGTTTTAAAATGAAATGTGGGATGCCTGAGTGGCTCAGTCAGTTAAGCACCTTTCTTCGGCTCAGGTCATGATCCTAGGCTCCTGGAATCCAAGGAGTCCTGCTTCTGGTTCCCTGCTTATCAGGGAACCTGCTTCTCTCTCTCTCCTTTTGCCCCTCCCGTCACTTGTACTTTCTCTGTCTCTGTCTCAGATAAATAAAATCTTTTAAAAATAAGTAAAATAAAATGCATTTCTTGTACTATGAAAATAATGCATATAGTGAAAACGTCCACAATATAAAAAAGCAAAATCATTCATAATCTTACTATCCAGAAACAAAATCATTCATAATCTTACTATCCATAACTAATCTTACTGTCAATACCTTGGTGAAAAATCTTTGAAATATTTTAAATATATATTTTATAATTATTCCACATAAAATTAGGTCCATCATGTTATAGAGATATAGATTATTTACTATTTTATAACCTACCTTTTTTTCCCCAATTATAAATGGTAAGCATTTATCCATGCCACTACATATTCTTGAAACATATTTTTTTTAAAAGATTTTATTTATTTGACACAGAGAGAGATCACAGGCAGGCAGAGAGGCAGGCAGAGAGAGAGGAGAAGCAGGCTCCCTGCCTAGCAGAGCAGAGAGCCCAATGCTGGCCTCGATCCCAGGACCCTGAGATCATGACCTGAGCTGAAGGCAGAGGCTTCAACCCACTGAGCCACCCAGGCGCCCTAAACATAATTTTTAAGTGACATCTCAGAGGAATTCACCAGCACTTTAACTCCTCCTCTAAAATATTTATACTGTTCTCAGTAACTCTGCAATAACTTTCCTCTAATACTGTGAATTCTTTTTGAATAGAATTTGCTGGTGTTAAATTAAAACTCCTTGAAGCCACAGATTTTGTCCAAACTCTATTTGATTTTATTGCAAACATAGTGTGGATATTTGAAGAAAATGTCTCTATGTAATATGCTGTTATCAATTAATATTCAATCCAAACATTTCCTTTTGCAAACACTATGAAACTAATTCACAATTTGGGATTCATACCATTATGATTTCTTCATATTGTCATAACAAATTTTGCATGGGAAATTTAATAATTACTGCTAAAATAGTCCTCTATAAACTAGAGACCTTTATTAATATCAATATAATCAAGATACATCCATAAATCAAATTGTTTAGTTCCTATAGTGCCTAGATAACCAACATGAAGAAATTAAAAGGTTGGCAACCAGAAAAATCGACCTGTTTCATAAAGATAACAAAATGCTCACATCTTTTAGATGCTGTCTCTTAAAAAAGCAAAACACTAACATTGACTCATATTTCTAATAGGTGTTTCATATTCAAAACCCCATTTACCTTACGCATTTACACAATTTGGAGATTTCAATTTGTAATGGTAAAAGAAGAAATCCAACATTTAAAATAATTTTTCACCTGATGTATGCCACCTGTACTGGTCTTGGAAACTTCCTGTCTGAAGATTTATTTGAGAGTGACTTTAAAGTCAGGTTATTATAATAACAAAGAAAAAACATCAAATTACATCATGCTGAAAGAGGGGGAAAAAAAACAGAATGTTGACCATTTTAAGAATGGTTGTAATCATCCTTGGGAGAAGAAAATGGGCAAACATATACTCACTTGGAAGAAAAAAATATATACAGAAGGCTTTTCTTTAAAAAAATATATATTTTAAGTGTAAACTAATGCTATAAGATATTTCCTCTATTCATTGCCTGCAAATTCCTTCTAGTCTGACTATTCCAAAGTAAAAAAGCACTCTATTGGCAACAAAAGAGTTTTATTTTTAATACCGCTTTATTTATATTCAAAGCAGAGTGTTTATAAGGCATGAGGCACCAGTTATAATGAAAGACGTTGGTGCATTCTGGAAACCATGAGTCTTTTATTCACTCTTTAAGATGCATTCACTAAACACAGAAGAGTCTCACTAAATGTAAGGATTAAGACCTCTTTAAGTATAGTTGTATATAAATGACTTAGAAATGTGTAAAGTAAGTTTATTTTCACACTTCTAATAGAATCATTTATCAGGGTCAGCAGCACAATTAGGGCCCAAGCAGACATTTGATGCCTTTCCTAAGACTGTACCTACTACCGCACAGCGCCACCTGGCAGCAGGATGAAGGACTGTGTCACTGTGGCCTCCAGAGAATAGAGTCACTGATTGGTACATCCGTACAATGTGTTCTTCGGGAGATGCCCAACTGATGCTGGCCTCATTTTCTTCATTAAAAATGGACATATTCACATACCAAGTTTGAAAAGCTTAGGGTTTCTCTCACTTGGTTTTTGTTATTTGTACTTTTTAAGCATCTTAATTTAGAACACTTCATTTTCAAAGGACATCTTTAATGCAGCTGATCACAGCTGATGATGATGAATGTATCTACATTTTTTCAAAATAATTTGTCATCAGTTTTCATGGAGATCATCACAATAAGTTAATTTACAACAGTGACACGAAGAAAAATCCAGTGTTCAGCTGAGTGTAGCTGTATGCCTCTATAGAGAAGGAACAACAAAAACACCAAAGAAATAATAACTTCTCATATCCAAATGCTTGAATCATTTCTATTTTTATGTATATGTCTATACACATAGGAGCATTTGTATTTGAGCACTGGGAAGGAATCTAAACACATGGTTTGTATGTATTAACATGAACAAAATCTTATTAAATCTTTTGACCTTTCTCTTCAATGATTTACCTGTAACCTAAATATGTATAAACAACTAGAGACATTCATAAAAAAGAAGGGGATGGGGCATCCATTGTTCTTTAGACCTAAACAATTATCGTATGTCATTCCCATTTCTTCATAGTCCCCGACAATCAAAAAAAAAAAAAAAGTGGGGAAGGAGAGAAAGATAAGAAACAGATAGTGATTTCCTAGATTTCTAGTACAACTGACATTCCAAAAATAATACTGACAATTCAATAAGCAAAATACCAAACCGGGTTCCTGTTCATATTTATCATGCTAGATCTAACTGAGGAGTTAGTAGCCCTCTCTGTGTTACATTATGGTTTTTGCAACCTTAAAACAAATGCAATTTGACATCTCCCTAACTTGTAGGTCAATTCTTACTTAAAAAGAAAATATATTCTTTTTGCTTTGTCCTTTCTAGTCTTTACTCCTCTAGTTTCTCAAAAACAAATGTTTACCTTAGAACCAACTAAAACATTCCCAGCTCCTGGATATTAAAAATCTGCCAAAAGTGTTCGCCTGTAAAAATATTACAGGGTAGAGGATACAGCACTTCAGATTATACACTCACACAAATATACTTTTTTTTTTTGCCTTTTCCTTTAGATTCCTTATAATGCTGTGGGAGGTAAGAGAGATACGTCATAGGAAGGACATCTTACAAGGAAATAACCCATGTCACCTCTTGATGTTTGCACTTCCCTTCTTCCCTCAAAGCTATTTGAAGAGTTTGATGCAGCAGAGTTGCCAGAGTGGAAAAAAAAGAAAGGCAAACAAAACTGGTATTCTTCCCAGCATACCAGTCTAAACCTGCTTCCCCACATTGGTGGGCTCTCTTCCCAGCTGAAATTGAAGGTGGGCCCTTTGAGTCAAAACTGGCAGGTGCCAGGGAAAGATGGGTTATCAGAAAATGCTTGTGACCTCATTCTTACATCTAATCTGAGTGACTAGCACACTGAGATCCCCAGGCCTGAGTCACAGCCCATGGGGTTGCACTCAAAGACTGATCTATGAGAGAGACCCCAGGCTTACATGCTCTTCATAGATTTGGAAGAACAAGCTCTGTACTCTCCTCTACAGGATGTCTTTTGGTCTTTGCTAGATCATCGCTGCTTAGTATATTCCTAACTAGAAACACAGATATGGATACACTACACAGAGTATGTATTAGATACCTGTTTGGCCTCACTTCACATTCTCCTGGCTAACCTTTTCACTATAGGCAGCCTTTCATCTCATGGCCACTATGTGTGTCTCTAGCAAATATAGCTGGATAATTTGTGGAGCCCAGTAGAAAATGAAAATGTGAGGTCTCTTGTTCATAAATAATTACACATTTCAAAACAATGATTAAACAAAGTATTAGGACATTCAAAGTGTGCTCCCTTGTGACTACGCAGATCACTAACAGATAATACACCCATGAAGCCAGCCCTGTTCTCTTGCTTTCTACAATCAAACTTCTCTGTGGTGCCCTCATGTTAACTCTGTTCAATAAACTGCAAATATACAACTTAACACCTACGCAGCAACTCTTGAGCAATGGAAGATGGAAGCTAGTAGAGAAATACTCCCCTCTTTCATCCTTTGCATATGTAATTCTGGAGAATGTTCTACAGGGGTCCTAAGGATTCACTTGGCAGGACGGAACCCTAAGTAGCCACGGTGAAACTCAGCTCAGTAACATATCCCTAGATAGCCATTCCCTTCTTATTTCACTCCTCTAAGCTATTCACCCTGTTCCTTATGATCACTTTCCAAAGTAAACCACCTGCACAAGAGCACTGATCTCAGGATCTGCTTTAGGGGAAAACTTAAACTAAAAATTAATAGAAGACAAGCTGAGTTAAGTGAGGGTTGGGATGAGAACACAGGGTAGGAGGCTAGTTTGAAAACTGTAAGTACTAACAGAGATGGAGAAAAGAAAATTTTGGAAATTAGAAAGCAGAAATCAAAGGGTCTTAGCTGCTGACTAGATATGGGAGATGAAGAAGAGAATCCAAATATAACTAAAAGGTTTCCTACTTAAATAAATAATGGATGGTGACACCACTGACCAAATTAGAGAATGCAGAAGTAAAAAAAATGGAGTATAAAAATAACAAATTTGTCATCTCTCAGTGAAAACACTTTAGCAGCCAGTTATTCTTAAGTCGGTAGACAGTAAAGAAATTTAGGTAAAAGGCATGGTGATGAATATAACTATAAATGCACAAATAAACATTTATTGACTATAGAAAAAGAGTTGGAAGAAATTTCCCCCCCAAAAAAATTATTATAATGATATCAATTCTTTATTTTTACTGCTTAAAGTTCTGCTGGCAATCTATTATGCTTTAAATACTTCCATAAGAATTATAAATGAAATGAGAAGAAAAACTGGATCAACTAATTATTATATTACATGATTTTCATGTGAAGTGTTTCCAAAATCAATATTTAAAAATCTCAAGGTTATTATATTCCTTTTGCCATTATCCTATCTCTTCAAATGACATAATCTATTTGAAAATTTAAATAAATTTAAACTTTTACTAGAAAACTAAAACATTAATACTATTAAACTCTGGGGGTCTGCCAAAGCTGTTAGCTTCCAAAGGTTTCCATTTGGCCCCCGATATTTGGCCAAAAACTATAGGGCAAATTTTTCTTTCTACATTTACTGTAAAAGTCAGGCAATTTTTCATTTCTACAGAAAACAGATAACAAGTTGGTTTTAAGGGGATAGCTCAAAATCAGCTATACCTAGAATTTGTCTTTATTGATCTGTCTTGAGAGGAATTAAAATCTACCTGGATGTTTAGGAGTTGACATTCCTCTGGAATTTATTATTCACATATCCAATATCTTTAAAATTCTACCTTTGGAATTGTATGTATTTTCAGTGTTACCAGGCTTTTCTGAAGGTACAGCTGTTCACATGAATCATAAAGAAATGAGACTGGAGTGGAATATAAGAAGACTTGCTCTTCTCGACAACCAGTATTTGCAACCTCTCTGACATGGTCAAAAGCAAGTCAAGACATTTCAGCTAAAGAGATCAAGAAGGCAGAGCTAACACAGAAACCAGAGCAGGCCTGAACCAGAACATGTACATGGGAAAATCTGCCCCGAAACCTGTGAAACACAAAATACACCATCACTTTGAGAAAACGTAAGGCTTAAAAATGAGAGGAAGATTTTCTTCACAAAATGAGATAGAATGATAAATTGAACATCAAATTTAAAATGGCAAAAGTTAACAGGCTAAGAGATCAGTTACAGAATATATCTCTGTGTGTGTACATACACGTCCAATAAACAATGAATTAGTATCCAGAATAAATTTTTACAATCTAAATCAAGATGAAAAATAAGACAACTAACCAATAGAAAGTAGAAGACACTAAGATAATTAACCAACAGAGAACAAGAACATGAAGAGAATACTACAAAGCAGGAATTATAAATAGGGTTAATAATTACAAAGATACTCACCCTCACCATTAACCAGGGAAATATAAATTAAAACAATAATGAGACAACATTCTTCACTTAGACAATAGGCAGAAAAAAATTAAGTTCTAAATCTATTAGACATTGGACAATCTGAGGGAATGGTCTATTTGGGAGTGCAATCAGGCATATAAATGAGTACTGACAATTTGAAGGGAAATTTGGCAATATCTGTAGTCTACATTTCCTATTACCCAACAATATCACTTTTAGGTGTCAAAGACAAATTGGCAGATGCAAACAAGGAAGACTATACAAGGATATCCCCTGAAGCTTTTTGACAGCAACAGACTTTTGAAAAAAAATAGACACATAGATGTGTGTATATGGACATATACATATACGTATATCTATATATTTTACAAATGGACTTCATTAAAAGTATGACTAAATAAATATTTAAATTGCTTCAAGGGAGGAGAGGAGGACTGAGACTTTTATTTAAAGGCAGCTTTAACCTCATTTTTTTCTATTTTAATGTTTCATAAGGAGAATTTATTCATGTATACATGACTAATTAAAATGGTTTTACAAGTAAACAAAGAAACTCCAGAAGATTAAGCTGAGTGGAAAAAAAAAATCCCCAAAAGTCACACACTGTATAATTCCATTTATACTAGAAACTTGTGAAATGACAAAATTTTACAAATGGAAAACTGATCAGTTGTTGCAGGGGTCTACAGGTGGGAGAGAGGTTGGTATCATTATAAAAGGGCAACCCAAGAGATCCTTGTCTTCATAGAACTGTCCTGTTCAGTATCTTTTCTATGGTGGTATACATTAACCTACACTGACAACACTATATAGAACTAAATACACAAAAATGCACACACACAAAAGAGTACAAATAAAACTAGAGCAATCTGAATAAGATTACTAGGTTGTAGCAATATCAATATCCTGGTTGTGATATATTATCCTAGTTTGGCAAAAGTGTTAAGGTTAGGGGAAACTTGGTACAAGTGTTGAGATAATGGCCAGACAATTTTGGATGATACTACACTGACCCTAACTTCTAAAGCAACCATCACGGGAAACCAAACCTCTGCAGCATTTGGCCCAGAATGATCCAGACTCATTCAGTAACTTCCATTTTACAGATTTTTTGCCACCATTCCAAATCAGGACCAAGTAGGAAAAGTCACATATGCTTTCCAAACCAATCGCTTGCCCAGATGCCCCACTTCCAGTTAGCCCATCTCGAGTTTCCTCATGCCAACAATCTCCAATCAGACATACCTGAGGTCTTCCAATATTTTCCATAATAAAGCTTCTCTAATTCTCCACCTGCCTTTCAATCCCTGCTGAATGCAAGTGATGGCAGCTGGCTCCCTTGTCACAGCAACCTTGGAATAAATAGCCTCTATTTGTTCTCATTTGGGTTGTCTCTTCATTTATTTCCACAGTGTAGATGCACCTCCATGCAGTATTTCTTAGAACTACAGAAGAAATTTTTCAATTAAAAAAAATATGCCTAGGGCATATTTGGGTGGCTCAGTGGGTTAAAGCCTCTGCCTTCTGCTCAGGTCATGATCTCAGGGTCCTGGGATCGAGGCCCGAGTTGAGCTCTCTGCTCAGCAAGGAGCCTGCTTCCTCTGCTCTCTCTGCCTACTTGTGATCTCTCTCTCTCTGTCAAATAAATAAATAAAATCTTTTTGAAAATGCCTGAAATTAATAAATGTTCTTTCAAGCATTGGTCCTTTATCTTCCAGCGTAGTTTGTTTTCCCCTCCCTCTACTATAGAAGACCATCTCAGAAGTACAGCTTAGAATAAAGAAAAAGGATGGCAGAAAAAAGAAGGAAACAAACAGCCTGAATTAGACAGCTTAAAATACCTTTAAAATTGCCAACGCACTAGTGTCCAATTGCATGTAAATATACCACTGTATCTTAATTGTTCTATCTACTTGATTGGATTGGAGGGAGGAAGGAACCTTCTAAAACCCAAGGTCAAAAATAATTTTTTGCAAATATTTAATTTACCATTGAGAACTCTGAAACTGTATATATACTTACTAGCTCAAAAGAAAAATTTCACAACAGTAGCTGAATATGGATTCCTCGATACACCAGGGACAAGGTTTTCTAAAGAACATACACTAGTGGAGCACCTGGGTGATGCAGTTGGTTAAGTGTCCGACTCTTGGTTTCGACTCAGGTCATGATCTCAGGGTCATGAGATCAAGTCCCACATCAGGCTCTGCACACATCTAGGAGTCTGCTTAAGACTGTCTCTCCCTCTGCCTCATCCCCGCCCCCCACCCTGCTCTCTGTCTCTCAAGTAAATAAATAAACCTTTAAAGAACATATACAAGTGAACAGAGTTTCAAATCTAGCTACAATTAACATGGCTGCAAATCTCCTACAACGCTAGAATGATAATCGATTATGAATTAAACTCAGCAAACAAAGTTAAATGCAGAAGCCAGTAAATAATCAGTACAGATTCCAAGCAATTGTCAAGCAATGGTGCTCCAAAGTAGCTTAATCTTCAGATTCATATTACTAAATACTGCATGGTATGTTTCTTTATGAAAGTCTAAAATGAGCAGTAGTGGTAAAACCTGGGAGCAGATATACAGAACCTTAGGACTACAAACCTTCTGATTCAGAATCTACATTTGACCAAGACCCCCAGCTGACTCATCTGGACATTCAAGTCTGAGAAGCACCACTCGAAACTACCTAAATAAATAAAGTTGGAACAAACACATAAGAACTATTGTGCGGTATTCCAAAACTGATAGATGAACCATTAAGCAATTTGTTTAGGTACTGCAAGAAAACAATTGAAGGATTAATTTCACATTTTCCTTGAAAAGCTAAAATACTAAAAAAAAATTTTTAAAAAGACTTTAAAATGCTTAAAAATATTTTATCAAGTTCCAGTTTCAAATAATAAATCACAGAAACATGTAGCAATTGGAGATGAGGTTGCTTAGCAAGTGCAATAATGTGTCAGGCAGCTCAGAGGACAAGAGACAGCACTGCAAATCATGAATCTGCAAAAGAGAAAATGCAGTTCAGCTCAATCTCAGCCATTGTCACTTTCAAAAGCAAAGTAGTTTTAATTTTACTTTTTTTTTTTTTTTTTTGCGTTGGTGCCCTTGGCTGTCTGGTGAAGAATCTGGACCCATTCTTAGAGTAGTCTTTTTAAATATGCAAAGTAAATTTACAGGATTACAAAGGGAACTGATCACACTGAAATACAGTTATCAAAATATTTCTTAAAATCTGTGATAGAGTTCAAGATGACTACTTCACTGATTTAAATAACAAGATCTAGCTGTAGTTCTGATAACTACAAAAATTTGGAGTAGTGACAAATGCAATGATATTCTAAGAGAGACACAATGACCGGAATGGGATATGAAAACATATGTGATTTCTACTGGTGACTGAGTCACAGGTACTGCTGATGCTATGTGGCCTTGCCTACTGTCATCATTGAAGGAAATGCTACATTTCAGTCGTAGGTTAGTGACCATAAATCTGCCATTTTATTTCACACCCATGTTTACAGATCCCCTGAATTCTATCCATGAACCTATGGATGAGAACTCCCAGAAGTTTGGAGCTTTCTTTTTGTTTCCTCTATTTTACTCCTGATGATAAAATGCTCCCTGTCCCTAGGTATTTACCCAAACAAATTCAAAGTTGAAAGCAGGTACTCAAACAGATACTTGTATACATAGAAGCACCAGTCACTATAACTAAAAGAACAAACAGCAAAAATGTCTGCTGATGGATAAATGGATAAACAAAATGTGGTATATATGCATATACATATACACACACACACAAATACACACACAGGGACTATTATTTAGCCTTAGAAGAGAAATTCCAACACACGCTAAAAGTTCCTGCTTAAACTAAAATTTGAGTTAGACATGCAAAAATGCAAAACTAACTATAATAGGTCAAATACATTTTTGTATTTAAAATAAGTCACT
>PITA01004885.1:99951-117787 GCA_004023965.1 Spilogale gracilis | reverse complement strand
AAGCTGCTGTGGCCGATGTCAAAGAGGTTACTGCCTATGTTCTTTTCCAGGATTTTGATAGATGCCTGCCTCACGTTGAGGTCCTTCATCCATTTTGAGTTTGCCTTTGTGTGTGGTGTAGGAGAATGGTCTAGTTTCATTCTTCTATACGTAGCTGTCCAATTTTCCCAGCACCATTTATTGAAGAGACTGTCTTTTTCCCACTGGATATTTTTTCCTACTTTGTTGAAGATAATTTGACCATAGATTTGTGGGCCAGCCCATAAGGTTTTAATTTCCTCTTTTGAGGGATTAAGTGAACATTTTTAAATGACTTCATTTTATCTCCTTTATTACCTATTATCCATACATTCAGTTTTTTAGTTGTTGCTGTAAGGTTTACAGTGTGCATGTTTAATTTATAATCCATATTCAAGTAATATCATTTTACATATAGTGTAAAAACCTTACAATATACTTGCACTTCTCCCTCCCAACTTTTATGCTTTTGTTGTCATATATTTTACTTCTATATATGTTACAGACCCTATAAAACATTGTTATTATTTGTTCTTTAAACAACCTATTATCTATTAAAGAGATACAGTAATGAAAAAAGTCTCTTATTATCCATGTGACAGTTCTCTAGGTACCCATCTCGTATAATTTTTCTTCTGTGCAAAGAACTTCCTTCATTATTTTTGTAATATATAGTTGGTTCCAATGAATTCTCTCAGTTTTCTTCTGAAAAAGCCTTTATTTTGCTTTCACTTTTTATTTACTTTAAATTTATTTTATTTTTTCTATGTTCCAAGATTCATTGCCCATGCCCCACACTCAGTGCTCCATGCAATCTTTTGAAAGATATTTTCTGTGACATCAAATTCTCAATTGACAGGTTTTTTCTTTAAAAACTCAAAGATTTTGCTCCATTATCTTCTAGTTTAATTAGCTCCTGACAAGACATCTGTTGTGTTTCTTAACTTTGTTCCTCTGTACATAATGTGTCTTTTTTCTCTGTCTGAAATTAAGACTTTCTCCTTAGCACTGATGTTTAACAATTTGATTATGATGTGATTTAGTCTGGTTTTCTTTATATTTTTTGTGCTTGAGGCTTATTGAATTTTTAATCATTGGGTTTATGATTTTCAAGACATTTGGAAATTTCTCAACATTATTTCTTCAAATATGTTTTCTAGTCCCATTATCCCCTCTCCCCTTTTCTCTGACTTCAATTACATGTATATTTACTACTTGATAAAGTTGTATAGGTCATTTTTTATTCACTTTTTTTTCTGTGTGTTTTATGTTAGATAGTTTCCATTATGTTTTTAGCTTCATTGATATTGTCTTGGGCAGTGTGTAATCTACCACGTTTATCCTATCAAGTGTATTTTTTAAAAAATTCAGATACTGTATTTTTTATTTCTATATAGTCATTTAAGTTTTTTAATCTTTCATTTCTCCCCTCATGAAATTCATTCTTTGCTGAAAAGCCTACAGACAGAACACTTTAAATCATGAGATTTAATAAAACCTGTGGAATCTCTATATAAATACATACATTTGTTCATCAAATAGGTCTAAATATTAGAAATTTCCTTCTATTATGAGTCAGACTCACATGAAAGCCCTTTATGGGTTTCAAGATAGTTATAATAGCTAATCAAAGGCTTTCTTTTCTCCTCTCCTTATATGTTCCCTTCCCCAGACTCTTCGTCCTCTTTTTCTAGGCACTCCTTTAGGTATTTCTCTAGATTATTGGCAATCAACTTAAAGTAAAGGTTCAACATAGAACACAATGCTTCCGGTCTCTTTCAGTTATATCTGAGCAGATATGTAATGTAATTTAGGATTTTGTTACTTTTTCCCCAAAAACTTGTTATATTGTGACTCTCATTGCACTTGAAATAAACTAAAACCTTTTACCTTTTTCACACATGTAGTTATTTAGTGATTTCTCTTGTACCCTGTACTTACTTGTGTTTTGAAATTTGTTCATTCCAATTAAATTTCATCTCCAAGTAGGTTCCATCATTTCTGTTTCTGTTGAGAGCAATTTCATCTCCAAACACTTCAGCTAAGGTTGGTTCCTATTATTTGTGATCCCTCAGACATCAAATACCATTGATAGCACAGCAAATTGCCATGTTATCTCAAAATCTATTAATCCACAAGATCCCTCAAATCGAGAGCTATGCTATCTCTCTCTTAATAAACTCCCAGTGCCTATGAATTTGCCAGACATATATTATGTGTTCAATAAATGTTCTTTGTTTACAAAGCCTGAAAGTTGAGTCATTCAAGGCAGGGGAAAATATCATTCAGAGCAGCTAAATTCTTCTCTTTGTGTCTGTTTGCTTGTGCTTGCCTGCAATTCCCTCATATCAATGTTAATTTTGCCCTTTCTCATGTGATTGACATTTCTTCTTGACAGAGAAGACAAGTAAAATAGAAGTTGAGACATTTTACATTCATCTGTCATTCATGCTATTTCATGTCATTCATCCAGTTCAGTGAAAGTGTTTTACTTTGTCTTCTTGCTCCAAGTACAACTTTAAACAATCTTTTTGGTTGTTCTGAAGAATATCTACAAGGCTCAACTCATCCCAGTGTTTTGTGTTTTTTTTATTTGGGGTAAATTAAAGATAAGTAAATTCTTTGTCAATAACACCAAGACAAGGGATTTGTTTCTCATAGTGTCAGAAACTGAGCTAGACTTGTGATTGCTTGAACCATGGCAATGATAGATAGCTTAGATCCTGAGAGAGCTTAGATCCCTGAAAATCTTATGGATCAGATTCAGGTGCCCTCAAACCTTTGGACTTTTAGTTTAGAGTGAAACAAACTTCTATCTTGTTAAAACCACTGTTATTTTGACTTTCTGTCTCATGGAGCTGAACCTAAACCAATGGATAAAACTAAAAAAAAACAAAAACAAAAACAAAGAACTTCTTTGTTCATCAACATTCAATCCAGAGTAGCAATTTCTAAGTAAATTTTTTAATTTTGAGTGTTATCATTGTTCTTTCATTTATGTTTGTCATTCAAACATTGAAAAGGGGATGGAGGTGGAATGCACAATTAACTAAGCCATGGGGAAGGTATGCTTCTGAAACACAGGACTTAAGGTCTACTGTAAGAGTTCTGAGCATTTACTGAGTTTCTTATTCTCATAATTATGATTTCTATTTCTTGTTTCCTTCAAATATTTCTTTGGAAATCTTTAAATCTTGTGTAGAGCAGTAAACCCAATAGCACAAGAATTCAGTGTTATATTTTCCTATATTTCTTATGTGTTAGCCTTGTTTCTTTAATATAGTAAATACTATGAGGAAGGAGAACATATCATATAATTTCTGTATACTCATAGTATTGAGAACCCTGCAAGGTATGTAATAAAATTGAATAATGTTCAAATGTCTGATATAGAGTTATTAGAAATATTGTCATTAGTTTGGTTTATGTGTTTCCTTTATATATATCCTTATAATACTCAATGATTTTTGTTTATGACTTATTCATTATTTGTAGTAATCTTTTTCAAAGTGTATCATACATTTATTATTCATTTGAATATTTTTTTTGGTGATACTCATTATTATTTTCCCTCCAGAACTGTGAACATTATAAATGGCTACATATAAGGAAGTAAGTCATCGGGGAGGGAGAGAAACCATAAGAGACTCTTAATCTCAGGAAACAAACTGAGGGTTGCTGGGGTTGCAGGGAGAGGGATAGGGTGGTGGGGTTATAGCCATTGGGGAACATATGTGCTATGGTGAGTGCTGTGAATTGTGTAAAACTGATGATTCACAGACCTGTACCCTCTGTACCTGTAACTTCTGTATAATACAGTCAAGTAAATGGAAATTCAGTATATTTTCCTCCAGCAAAATAAAATATATGGTTAAGAATATGTGGAAATCACATCCTAAACAAAATTATGCATTATTAAAAAACATTTATGTATATAATTCTGAGTTCCTTCAAAATCTTTAAAAAAAAAACCTCATAGAATGAAAAAGGAGATTTGAAAAATAGAATTATAAATGTTTTGGGTTGCTTCTGGCAAATACTAAATAATCAGATACTGCCTCATGATTAATATGTTAAAATGTACTGCACTAATGTTAATATTATGGCAAAAAAACAAGCTTAGCTCATATTCCTGGTTATTATTTAAAATTTTACCTGACTTCAAACACAGTGACTGTATTTTTCCACAGCATCTTCTAGCACATCACCAATTATTGATGTGAAGATGATTTTTAAAAAATAATATTTTAGCTTATTAGATATAATGATAATAATCAAGTTCATAGAAATATAAAAATTTTAAAAGTTTAAGCTATTTTCCTTTTTATATGAAAGTATTTTTCTTTATGAGCATGGTCTTGAGAATCACTGGATTGTAGTTTGGGAACTAATCCAAACAAGAGATTGCACCTGAGAGCTAAGTTTAAAAAATTAGGTCACTCTTTTTGCATTTTTTGAAACTACAAGGAATTTTGACTCAATTTCTCTCTGTGCCTCTACTTAATTTCTACCATCCTTCATCTCCTGCTTCCTGATTACCATCTCCTGGAGCTTCCTTTGTTCCAATGGCATAAATCCTGCCATGGCTGCTCTAAGCCAGTGTTATTCTGACCCTTGTGTTTTTGCGATCTGCCAGGGACATTACTTGTTGCTAACTTAAGAATCTATGTTGTGA
Organism: Spilogale gracilis; assembly: GCA_004023965.1. Classification (NCBI taxonomy): domain Eukaryota; kingdom Metazoa; phylum Chordata; class Mammalia; order Carnivora; family Mephitidae; genus Spilogale; species Spilogale gracilis. The sequence continues at coordinate 113,094 of PITA01004885.1, read as the reverse complement.
CTTCAGGCACAGTTCAATTCATTAAATAAAGTTTAACATTCAGTTTTTGTCTCTTTTATTCCCTTTCCTTTCTCACTGGCATCTCTCCTAATCATATTTGCCTCCTCGAAGAACTTAGGTCTTCAGGGTCTTCCTATTGTAGAGACTCTTTTTCTAGTTAAATAATAACAGGTATCCAGTTACTTATATCTTGGCCATCTCATTCACACAGGGTCACATAGTTGTGCAGATTAACTCTTTTACCTATGGCAAAAAGTCTTGGGCCTTGGGTAAAGAATTCTACCTCCTTGGAAAAGTGCTCAGGTGTCTTTTCAAGCCAATCAATTCTCCAACAGGCTTTCAAAGTCAAAACATTTAAAAAGATGGAGGAAGCCATATAGACTCCTGGTCTCCTTCTTTCCTTGATTCATTCTTCTATTGCATTTACCCTATGCTCAGTTCTGACTTCCAGATACCCATAGTCCCAAGCTCAGACTCACTGGCCCCCCTGGCTTTTCTTGTGCCACTTTTGGTCAGCTTCTTGATATAAACTACCCATTTCCCATTTGAGATCATCTTCCATCTCTGCAATGTCCTGCCTAGAACAACTTGCTTCATGTCCTCAAGCCCCAAATTCCTAGGTAGGACTTAAGCAGAGAAGGCTACAGAATCTGTTAGGTTGGGGGTAAGAGAAGGAGCAGTCCTAGAGAGAGGAAGGTCCAGGGACCTGCATGTAATCCTGTGGTGACAGTGGTGGGGTAATGATGATTATGATTATGACCCTGATACCGAAAAACCAGAATACATAAATTCTGGGAACATTTTAATAAGGCAGGATAACTGACAACATAAGACAAGAAAAATAAAACTAAAAAAAACTATGGTGATATAAAAATACAACAAAAACTCACTTATCTGGAGCCCTTAAGGATTAATAGTAATAACTACTTAGTGAACAATTGCCAATGTGGTAGATATTTTGCTACCTTCAGGATAGAGCAGTGAAGGTTAACTATGTCTGCCTCTAGTAGCTTCTTTCCTGCTAATGTGCTAATAATGTTGATAATAATAATGGTATCTGTTGATGTTTACTGAACTTGTATTATGGTATTGAGGTATGTACTATGCATTATCTTACTTAGTCATAACCTCACAACCTCATCTGCCAGTAAAGTGGATACTATTGTTATCTCCGCTTTGCAGATAAGGAAGCCAAGGCTTAGAGTTGTTTTAAAAAAATATCTAATATTTACACATAATAAATAGTAGGCCAGAACTCGAACCCAAGTTCTATTTGATTGTGTAGCTCATTGTATGCAGGGCTTTGAATGCCACAGGGTAATACATAAAACAGTAGGTTCTGGGTGAGTTATACTGGGGTCAAAGAACAGAGAGTACATGATGAAAATAATAGGGGTCGGGAATGGGATGTATAATTAGAAAACTTGATCTAAGACCAAGTATTACAATGGAAATAAACCTGAATTCTAAACTTTCTGGCAATGAAGTATAAAATGGATCACAGTTATGATTTTTTTTGAGGGGGAGTTTTCTGTAATTGACAAAAGCCAAAAAAGCACATTAAAAATTTCACTCATCCAAATGTGGTTTTGGTGGGTCTGTGCTATACCTATTATTTTGTTGGCCAGTGGGCATGAATATAGTAAAGCCAAATTTAGTTTTGAAGGAATTTATAGATTAAAGAAAATATAGCTATTCAAAAGATAGTTTGAACTAAACAAATAGTATCAATATAGTGTAATGAGGTGAGCAGTGGTGTTTGGGGAATCTGGAATAGGAGGTCACAGGCCATCCTGGAGAAGTCAGGAAGGCTTTCAGGAAAAACTTCTTTCTTTTTTTTTTTTTTTAAAGATTTTATTTATTTGACAGAGAGAAACACATCCAGAGAGGGAACACAAGCAGGGGGAGTGAGAGAGGGAGAAGCAGGCTTCCTGCCGAGCAGGAAGCCCGATGTGGGGCTCAATCCTGGGTCTCTGGGATCATGACCTGAGCCAAAGGCAGTTGCCCAACCAACTGAGCCACCCAGGCGCCCCCGGAAAAACTTATTTCTGAGTTGAATTATGAACAACCAATTGGATTTTCCAGACAAAGAACGGAGGGAACATTCTGAGCAGAAAAGCCCAAATGAAAAGACCTGGATATGAACCTGTGGGTTATTCTAGAACATGATGGAAGCAAAGTACGAGATAAGGATGAAGAGGAAGGTGGGAAGCAGATTATAGAGAGCTTTTTATGTAATCCAAAAGTTTAGATATTACTCTAAAGACCTGGAGGAGGCATTGGCAATTCACAAAGAAGTGAATAATCAGGTTTTTGCTTTAGAAAGCTAATCTTAGAAATTATGGAATTGGGGTGCCTGGATGGCTCAGTCAGTTAAGAATCCAACTCTTGGATTTGGCTCAGGTCATGATCTCAGAGTCATGGAATCAAGCTTCATGTTGGGTTCTGTGCTCAGAGAGGAATCTGCTTAAGATTCTTACTCTCCCTCTCCTTTGCCCCTTCCTCCATCATGCACTTGCACTTGTGCTTTCTCTCTCTCAAATAAATAAATAAATCTTTTACAAAATGGTGTCAATGGATTAATGAGAATAGGAGAGCCATAAATATTCAACTAGAAGTCCTTTGCAGGAATCCAGGTGATAAATTTGAGCCTAAACCCCCAGGAGATAGAAGTGGGTAGAGGAAGAAGTTAATGTGAGAGGTAGCAGAGTATGATTTCTCAGGTTCCCATCTTTTTTTTTTTTTTTTTAAGATTTTATTTATTTATTTGACAGAGAGAGAGATCACAGTAGGCAGAGAGGCAGGCAGAGATAGAGGAGGAAGCAGGCTCCCTGCTGAGCAGAGAGCCTGATGCGGGCCTCGATTCCAGGACCCTGAGACCATGACCTGAGCCAAAGGCAGAGGCTTTAGCCCACTGAGCCACCCAGGCGCCCATCAGGTTCCCATCTCAAGTAACTGGAGATGCCATTTGCTGAATCAAAAGGAGTCTAAGATCTATGAGAGTGTGAGTTTTAGCAATGAGTTCAATTTGTGCATGTTGGACTTCAGATGCCATTGGCACAACCAGGTAAAGTTGTGCCATAGGCTCAGGAGAGAGACCTGGGCCCAAGATGCACAATTGGGAGTCACTGATGTGCAAGTGGTAGTAGAAGCCATGTGAGTGAACGCTGGGGAATCCATTGTCCTTCGTATAACAATATTGAACCACGAAATGGACAATATTGCCCAAGAGTTTCACAGATGATGTCAAACTCTTTTTTTAAATGATTTTGACATTTTTCATTTTTAAAAAAATATTTTTATTTATTTAACAGAGAGAGAGATCACAAGCAGGCAGAGAGGCAGGTAGAGAGAAAGGAGGAAACAAGCTCCCTGCTGAGCAGAGAGCCCAATGGGGGCCTCAATCCCAGGACCCTGGGATCATGACCTGAGCAGAAGGCAGAGGCTTTAACCCACTGAGCCACCCAGGTGCCCGATGTCAAACTCTTGGTCACACTTACATTCACCCTCAAGAATAGGTTGTGACAGAACATTAAATCATGATTATGTAAAGATATTTCTCCTAGAAGCTAATCTAAAGTTTAGATATGTAGTTTTCTGGTTATCTGAAAGTATTTAAAAATACCTGAAGGACCATTAGAATCACAGCAAGTATTTGTGAAAAATATTAAGATGCTTTAATTCAGCTAGTCTGGGGAAGGGGTCCAAATTTATTTCATATATATATATCTCCACACACATATATATGCATATACACATACATAATGAAATTCTACCATGCAACTAGAAATAAATGATTGGCATGATGTCCCTAGACAATTCCTCCCGAATAGCTATTGTCTCTGCCAGGTTTTGGACACGAGCTTTAAAGCAAACAATTCAAGACTAGGTGAGTCATACACTTTAGAATCTAAGCGTCTTGTTAGCCAAGATGATATTTTTGCATAAAAATTAAATTTCTTCCATGAATTTGTCCTTAGCCAGATGGAAAATGTCCCTCTTCTGCATGGAGATTCTGGCGAGCAGACAGACTAAGACATCTTTAAGAAGCATAAGGTAAAGGAGGGAAGACCTTGACAGGAATACTTTATTTTATTTTTTTAAAGATTTTAAAAAATTTATCCGAGAGAGAGAGAGAGAGAGAGAGAGAGAGAGAGAGAGACCAGCATGAGTGGGGGGGGGGGGGGTAGGGGAAGAGGGCAGAGGGGGAGGGAGAAGCAGACTCCCCACTGAGCAGGGATCCCAATGTGGAGCTCATCCCAGGACCTGTGCAGACACTTAACTGACTGAGCCACCGAGGCACCATGATAAGAATACTTTAAAAGCAAATTCTCATATATAGAGAGTATTCATAGATTACTTGTAAAATAAATTAAACTCCTCAAATAATTTTTGAATTATTTGACTTGAGTTATTCTTATTTTAATCTTTGATGATTCAGAAGACATGTTAGGATTGGAATGCCACAAGTTGGTATCGCGAATATCAGTTATATATTGAAACCGCATAACCCTGCTGGTTAAAAATACCTGTTAACAAAACTTACTGTATAAATACCACTGAAAATTTTGTATCTGGCAGTAAGGAACTAGTTTGCAAGAGATCAATTCTTCTACCAAGAACAAGTAAAAAAGCTGAATAACAAAACAAAACAAAAACCAAACATCCCCAAACCCCAAAAGCAAACCAAAACAGAAAAGAACAAACAACCCTCCCCAAAACCCCCAACTATTTGAAAGTCACCAAAAAGGCAGCCAGAACTTGAGTTTCTCAAGATCATTGAGAAAAAGGAAATGCAAAGTGAAGTCAACATTCTACATTGTTTTCCCCTTCGGGAATTTGCTGATTCATAAGTGACACTGGGGGAGAGAATGAAAAGATAAATAGAAAGTAGCTGCTAAAGGACAGAGAATATTAGTAGAGCTTTCAGCAGATTCACAGGGCTAAGAAGATTAAAAACTGAAGTTCATGGCTGGCTAGGGGAGCCCTGGAAAACAGAGGCTTTAAAGGACTCTGAAGGAGTGTGACCTATGAATATATGGCCAAACTGGAAATAGACCAGGCCTTCTGTAAAACCTAGTTTCAATTAGCTCTGCCCCTGATTGGATTAAGGTGATTGTCTCCTGTTCTAATAGTCACCAGAAGCTAAAAAACACACAAATCAAACCAAAGACTTTCCCAGATGTTGATATCACCTAGGTTTGCGATGTCAATATAAAGTAAATACAAAGAAAACTACGTTTAAACACATCACAGTAAGATTGTGGAAAACCAAAGACAAAGATTATATTAAAAACAGCTAGAGAAAAAAACAGAAAGACACATTGCCTTAAAAATTGCAGTGTGTAAGACTTAGTATTAACTTTCCAATAGGAAAGATGAAATCCAGGAAACAAAGGAAAGATGTGAAGAGTGTGCTGAAAGAAAAAAAGATGCCAACCAGAATTTCTTAAACTATGTGGGAGTGCAATGGCAGAAAGTATGATCTTCTTAATAAATGGTGCTGAACCAAACGGATATATATATTAATCCAGACCCCACATCTGTATAAGGCACAGGCCTGGGGTTTTAATTTCTTTTTTTTTTTTTATTGTTACTAATTTTTTTTTTCCAGTGTTCCAAGATTCATTCCCCATTCCCCACACCCAGTGCTCCACGCTCTAGGTTCCCCCAGTACCCACCACCAGGCTCTCCCATCCCTCCATCCCCCTACCCCCTTCCCTCCAAGTCCCTCAGTTTGTTTCTGTGCCCAAAGTCTCTGTTGTTTAGTTTCCCTCCCTAGATTACCCTAGTTCCCATTTACTTTCCTTCTCCCACTGTCCTCCAGTTTACCCCTCATGCACCGCAAGTAAGTGAGACCATGCGATACTTGACTTTCTCTTCTTGGCTTATTTCACTCAGCATAATCTCTCTTGGACAACTTGGCCCTCTCCCCAGCTAAAGCACTGCACAAACAAGCAGGCTGCTCTTTTGTTTCAATCTAGTGAACATAGTTTTTCATAGGATCCCATCCTATGAACAAGGCAGATCTTCCAGCTAAGGGTTCAATACAAGGAATTTATTTGCAGCCTCACGCAGGCCCAAGTTCATGTCTTTTGTCCCAGCTTGTAGACTTCAGAGCCCATATCTGATCTGCAATTCATTTGGGTAGTAGTTCACTCCTGAGAACTCTTTTGGTTTTGATTTGTCTCTTCATTTTTGCTATATGGAGTTTTTTCCCCTTCTTTTGTCAGCTCAGCTATGACAACAGATACTGCTGGCCCACATCTTCTCAGCACTAACTCTATATGCACAAAACTATTACCTGACTTCTGACTGTCTGCCTGAGAGTCTTATATTAAATGTGAGCACACACTCAACTTTCAGATGGGGCAAACAAAAATGCCAGAACTTTAATGCTCTCCGGTGTATCTCTCAACCAATGAGAGATGGGGATTTGGTAGATAAATATCCTAGTTTCCTCAACCCTCAGTTGGGACAACTCAGACTTTTTCTATTATTCTGTATGTGCTCACAGTGGTGACTTTTTCAATACGCTCATTAAGGGCTTTATTTCATTTCTTGGGTCTTCATTTCTACTACCAGTGTTTCCTGGTATTACCGCATAAATAAACTATACACTCACGACGTTGTTTCAGGGACTTCTTTTGGGGCATAGACATCATCAACTAAAACTAATGGTGTGTTTGAACTGTGACACAGCAATTTATCTCCTGAGTATATGTACAATGGAAATGCATACAAATATATGGTAAATAACATGAAAAAAGAATCTGTAGACACACATTCATAAGCTCCAAGCTAAAAATAACTCACATGTCCATCAACCATGAGATGGATAAATAGATAGTACTATGTATTCCATAAAATGGAATATTACACATCAAAGTGAATGAATGAACTATCACTAAACATAACAACGTGGATGAATCTTGCAAACATAATGTTGAGCTTAAGAAGCCAGACACAAAAACATATGGCTTGTTTAATTCATTGGATTCCTACATCATGGTATTGGTGTTATATTGTTATTGGGGGCAATAACATGCAACTCCAAATGGAAACTAGTAAATGAAAAATGAAGTATCTTATACTATAATTTGAAAAAATAAGGAAAAGCTGATTTGGGTTTTCTTCTCCTTAAACATGATCTAAATTGTTAGGTGGTCATACATATGAAGATATTTATTATTCTACAGTATGAGCTTAAAAATCCATAATATTCCCTTATTCACTGATGTGCTTTATAATGTTAATAACTTACTGGACTTTTTCCTCAGCATCTGAATAATTATATGCACACAGTGACATCCATAGTATGTATGTGACTCTCATTTTAATTGATGCAGTTAAAAATAATATGGCACAGATTTTTCAAGTTTAACAGGCAGAAGTTAACAAATGGATGGTTCACATTTTAAGTCATCAACATACCAAAAAGCAACCAGGCAATTGCAGGTAACTTTTAGTTGAGATAATTGTTTTGCTGCTCCAAATTGAACCCTTTGGGGTCAACAATTTCTTCAGTAACCCTATTAGCATATTTTAATACCTGTTGAATCCAGAGACTCACTAATATGTTTAGTAAATGGAATTGCTATTTATAGTTATTAGCATATTCAATATCCATCCTAGCTACAAGACTCTGAAAACATTATTAAAATCCCATTGCTGTAACAGAATCTCTGTGTGTGTTTGAGATCATTCTGCCATAGCGCAAATAAGAAAATATTATCTTTCCTTTTGGAGAGAAATTATTTCTTTTAGTCATAGTTTCCTCATGTGGGCCTCTTGAGAGGCAGAAATGTGGGCTCTGAAATCACTTTGCATGGCTTTGAATTCTGGCTCCATTACTTAGTAGAAGGGTAGTCTTGGGCTAATTACTAACCTTTGGGCCTCACTCATCTGTAAACTCAGAATAATAACCACACAAGTTATCATAGGATTTAAATAAATACAATGCTCTTTGAATTGCAGTTGGCATAAAATTAGGTACTTGGATTTATTTAACAAATATTTATTCAGCACTTACTATGTTCCAGGGAATATCTTGGCACTTAGATATGTCAGTAAATAAAACAAATACTCCTGCCCTCAAGGAGTTTATTTGTACTTTATCCAAAGAGACAAACAGTAAACATAGTAAGTAAGTCATGTATATGGTATGTTGGAAGATGATGAGAACTATAGGAAAAGGCACATGTAGGGTAGGGTCAGTAAGATCAGTGTCCCAGAGGTTACAGCTTACCGTAAATCAAGTGGTCACGGTGGGTCTCACTGAGAAATTTGAACAAAGACTTGAAGGAGGCAAGGGGGTTTAGCTAGTGGATATCTGGGAAAAGAGAGTTTCAGGAACAGGAAATAGCTGTGTCAAATATGCTTGATGTATTCAAAGAACAACAAGGGGGCCAGTGTGGTGGGCAGATTGTGTGAGGGGTTGTAGTAGCATGAGTAAAGGGGTAGATCTTCTAGGTCATTTCAGGCCACTATAAAGATTTTGGGTTTACTCTGGTTTAAATTATTATTGTCGTTACTTGTCATTACTCTTTCCAAGACAGGACATCTTTGCTGTAGATGTTCGAGGTATTTCTGTCCCAGATCCATGCTACCCATGTGACATTAGTGAAAGATGTGAGATTGGCCACGGCTCCCTTTAAGATTCCAGGACTTACCAAGGTTGCCAAGGTTAAAAATCATCAGTTGTTTGGCCAGTCAAGGTAGTATTAGATCCAACATGTGAGAAAGTGTGTCCCAGGGCAGGATCAGCACTATCACTTAGGTGTGAAGCAATGGTGGTAGATGTTGGCTGAATTGCTCTATCTTCAGAAGCATATCTATTTAAGTGTGAGAAGGCCAGTCACCAGCCCCGTGGCTATTCAAAGAAGAAGATCCTTTAGGCACTTCCACATCTCATCAAGCCACTTCCTTAGACCACAGTAGGGTAGGAATAGGAAATCCCCCTGAATGAGGAAGAATGTTGGTTCTGTCTCTTCTCTGTGTGTTCCAAATCCCTGTCCTATCTTTCAAAAAAATATTCCTAGTATACATATGATATACATGGGTTGCACATATGTGTGCAGTTTGGCATGTGTCTGTGTACTTGTATGAGTTTTAAGTAATGGTCACTGTTGGAACTATGATATCTGAGGTCAGTTATAAGTGAAATATATTAACAGTGGTTTCAGCAAATTATAGGAATAAGCTAGCCAAAGAGTTCACAGGAGTCTCCAGAGGGCGTAGAGAAATTTAATTGCCTCTCCTTGCCTGTGGCTGGCTTTTGGAGAATAACTTCAGCTGCTTTTTGAATAAGAAGCATCCCTCACTTCATGATTCTCCAGGTAACTGGCCAGTCTCCATTGCTGAGTTGATTTTGTCCCAAATTTTCTGTGCATATTAAGTGGAATGTGGTGATTCATTGCCTCCCAAGTTCTTTGAGGTTCATAACTAAGATAGATTCTTCAGTTCTAATCAATGTGATTCTATTCCGTGTCTCTCCATGCTCATGGCAACATTGTCTTTTTGTGCCTTGGGGGTCACACGTCTCGAAATCTGCAATCTTCCTCTTAGCCCTTCCTGCTTGTATCCTGCCCTCCTTCAAAAAGTTGTGAAGTTTGCCAAATGTACATGAATGCAAGCTCTGAAATGTTTTGTTGTCTCAGCCATTTACAAATAATTTAACAGCCTATAAATTATTTAAAAGCAATCTAGCCAGAGTTCTCAGAACCTCCAATTGTATTTTAGCACTTGCTGCTATGACAATCTTTGGGCACATTTTTCCACACCTCCAGGCACTTCATTGGCTTTTTTTCTATTATCTCCTACATCAAATTTATATTTGCTCCCCCAAATTTTGTAAGAAAATCTTTCTTTCATCTGCCTTTCCTGTTCCAACCAACAGAAAAGAAGAAAACTTTATTTTTTTTTGCAGTTTTTTTCCCCTCTTTTTCTTGGCTATTCCCTCTCCCCACCCCCACATAGTTACTGAGCATCCACTATGTTTCAGGTGTTCTCCCTTCTAATTCTCAGAGCAAGTCTTCAGGGTAGGCATTATCAGTCTTTGGGTATTAGTGAGGAAGCCAAAGCCAGAAGCAGGCAAGTTATCAACTCAAGGCCACACAACTACTAAGTCCAAGGGCTAAGGTTTAATCCAGATTTTCTGCTCCATGCCCTAAGCCATTCCTTGCCTTGTCTTTTCCACCAGATGGCTTCTTACACTCCGAATATCCTTTATCATATATCCATTGGATGTCTCATCTGATTTGTCTAGATCTCTAGACTTGATTCTCTGGAGTCTATTCTAGCCTATCCCAAACACATTTGTCAATGGAATAACAAAGACTGTTTATGCAATCACAGATGTAACACGAATAAACCCCCTTCTAGTGAAAGTTCTGATATATCTTGATGTGGCTACATAGCTAGTGTTTTGTAAAGAAGGCACATTCTTTACAGTGAGATCTCAAGGACCAGATATCTCCACATCAGGACAGAATTAGCTTTGCACCCTGTGGAGTGCCTGAGAAAGACAAGTCTTCCTTTATCCTAAGCCAGGGTCTTTGGATGTTAGCAATACTAGGACATGAACTAAGGAGGCTGGCATTTACACCTCTGGGAGGTTAAGGATAATGCCTTTCATTTGTTTGTTTATTTATTTATGGCAGCAATGTCTTTAAATGAAGGAAATCCAGGGAACCAGAAACCTAATTTCTCATCTCCTAAAAATGCCAAAGCACTCCACTTTTAAAATTACTTAAGTTTCAGTGGGAGCTCCTCTTTTTGTGGAGTGTGTGTGTGAATATATGAAGGAAAGACTGTGTGTTTTTGTGTGTGTGTGTGTGTGTGTGTGTGTGTGTGTGTGTCTGCAGTGGTAGCTCTCACCCCCAGAGAGTGGAATTTGTGCAAATCCAACAATTGGGAAACTCAGAGCACACCTGCCACCTATCTCTATACCCATGCTCTTCATTTTCTGTTGATTCAAAGGATTGAGACCCTCATTTCCATGCTCCTTGCCTCTACTTGATGGACTCATTGTCCTTCTCTCATTAGCAGCCTCATTTTCAGTCTCTTCCTTCATTATGTCATCCTTTTCTTGAAATGTTTTTATTTATCGCTATATTCACAGACTTAAAAAAGAAAGCTGTATACAGTTCATAATACCTCTCTTCTTCTTCTCTTCAGATAAAATTGCTCTCTTAAAGACCATCATAACCACTTAGTCACCCCACCTGATGTTTCTGCTCATTCTTTCTGGACTTGTTGTAGCTTCAGTACCTTGACAATGCTCTTGCCCTTGCCTTGAGCATCTCTTCCTCCTTACCTTCCAGCACTCCCTTCCCCCACCTCAGATCCAACTGTCCCCTTCTTCCATTCCCTGAAACTCCAGCTCTTCATGAATCTCTCTCCAAGAGACTGATCCCTTCTGAAGAACTCAAAGTAGGATTGCTATGCAGATGGCTTTGAAATTTACAGGCCTAGTTCTATCCTTTCTCTTGACTTCAGCCCTACCTGTGTGACTATTAAATATATCCACCTAGATGTCACATGATCACCCTAAACCAAAATATCAGAAGATATCATTTTCTCCAAAGTTAGTCCTTCCAGATCTCTTTGTATTTGGTAATAGCACAATATCCTGTATGTTATTACAGCATAAGACACAGTCCTTTTGTGTTTTTCCTTATTCTTTAGATGATGTAGATTTTCTTCTGTGACACCTTTTCTATGAATGCTTTTCTTTCTATTCTCACTCATGTATCCTAGTTCTTTCGTGACCTGTCAATAATCTGTTTTCCTTTTACTGATAAATTCTATGTACTCTAGGTACAATTTTTGCCCACTTTCTTTGCATATTGCTACCAAACTAATCTTCCTGAAAGTCTTCCTCTCAACTCTTCAAAACCCTTTTCTGTCTCCTCATTCCCAACAAAGCAGAGTCCATACCACTTAGCCTTATATTCAGAGTGTCTTCATCAATGTAAGATTTCCTCACCCACCTTTCTGGCCTTATCTTCTACTTCTTTCCCACATAAGCCCTATGTACCTGAAGTTTCTCTGCCCTTCACTTTCCAGAACTAACTTGCACACTCCTCGCTGATCCTTCCTTCTAAGAATATTTACCCTGCATTCTTCTTTCCTTACCATTCCCTTTGATCCTACTTCCTCCAGGAATCCTTCCATAATTCCCTTAACTGGAGTGGCCTCAGCCCATGTGTATCCTGGGGTACTGGTGTCTGTATTTCTTGTGTATTATTACACAAATGCCTCAATATTTTCCTATGCAGTCCCATTCATTATTTGTAGAAGTGTTTTCTTTCTTCCCAACTACACTGTAACATCATGCTTATATTACCTATGACACTTAAGATAGAATATTTCGGGGTGCCTGGGTGGCTCAGTGGTTAAATCTCTGCCTTCAGCTCAGGTCATGACCCCAGAGTCCCAGGATCGAGCCCCGCATTGGGCTGCCTACTCGGCGGGAAGCCTGCTTCTCCCTCTCTCACTCCCGCTGCTTATGTTCCCTCTCTGGCTGCGTTTCTCTCTGTCAAATAAATAAAATATTTTTAAAAAAAGATAGAATGTTTCACTTTTTTTATTAAATAAGAGCAGTCTCCTCTGTGCATGTGTGTGTGTGTGTGTGTGTGTGTGTGTATGTGTGTGTGTGTGTGTGTGTGTGTATGTGTAACTTCAGGGATGAAGTTGCCCAAGAGAATTCATTGTGATGTGGGATGATGAAAATATTAAAACTTTAATTTCTACTAATGTTTTCCACATTTATTTTAAATTTATATTTTGTGAATGTTATATAGTGAAATATTTGAATGCAATATTCATACATTCAACATTTAAAAGCAGTATTCATTACAAAAATATACCTGATAGTTGTCTTACATTGGAATACCTAGAAACAGACTCTGGAATAAAGAGGTACATGTTGTAGATGGACAGGGGGAACTCTTGAAAGATACAGCTACAAGAAATGGAAGTAGGACATGGCACAGGGAGAAGGTGACCTGCAATGTGTTTGCAGATGAGGTCTCAGCATATCCTACAGTGAGATCTGGAGCTGGGAAGGCCCTTCAGAATTAAGGTAATGGGCCACTCCCCCGCCTCCCCCCCCCCCCCCCCCCCCCCCCCCCCCCGGCC
>PITA01004885.1:48026-99851 GCA_004023965.1 Spilogale gracilis | reverse complement strand
GATTTCTCTCTCCTTCTCTCTCTGTTTAACTGATGGGAGTACTATCAAAAACCTCTGGAGACCCTTGGATCAAAGAAGGACTGAGGGAAGCAGAGTAGGAACACCAAGACTGCTTAAGGCCTCTCTGCTTTAGACATTTTGCCAAGTATTTAACATACTCTTCTGCTCCATTTCTAAACATAAAGAGCATAGAATAATAAGTGATTAATGTCCTTCATGCATGTTTCATGCTGCCAGGAAAGTGGACTATGCATGGAATTTGGTTTTCTAAAGATGGAGCTATATGATTCACATGATGATAATTCAAGAATGAATGGTATATAAAGAGAGACAGAATCCATTTCCATCAATGGCCACCTCCCAAGTTGTGAGGAAAGAATGCTACTCAGTTATATTCCCTTTAACTCTCAGTAGAGGTATCAGTCAACAAAACTGGTTATTTCCACTCTGTTGGGAGACAGACACTGAACTGGAATATGTTTTCCCTGAGTGTTTGTTTTGAACAATTATGGGATCCTTTCTTGAGAATGAATAATGTCTTTATCTCATATCTGCAATCTCTTCTAAAACTCTCAGAGACTGAGAACATTCACGTCCTTATTCCTTATCCTTTTCTCCCGGGTCCTTTTAACTTAGGTGGATCTTCAATTCTTTTTCCAGTTCATATTTGAATGAGACAGTATAGCATCGTGGTGGGAGTTGAGACTCCAGAGTTGGACAGATTCAGGTTTTTTTGTCCAGCTATATGTCTCCTGGGGCGAGGGACTATCTTTCCTTGAGCACCAGTTTCCTAATTATAAAAAAGAGAGAAGACTGATACCCATCTCATGGGTACTTCATTACTGGAGGTCCACAGTTATGGGGTTGTGGTAAAAATTCAAGAATAAAACTACATAAATTTCTTAGCCTAGTACCTGGTTTATAAAAGGTACAAATTAAATATTGGCTATTTTTAAATATCTTATTTTTCTAGGCTTTTCTTACACTCTTTTCTACATTTCTCCCTAATCCCCAGGAGACTGTGGCATTATAAAATCTCAGAGTAGAAGAGACCTGAAGGGTAACCAATTTGTATTGCCCATCTCCATCATTAATTGCCTTTATCCTTTGTTCTCTGTTTCCCCCTCCCAACACCATTTTTCATAGCCTCCATCTTTACCTATTCAGTTTGAACATCAAATTGCACCAGGGATAGATTTCCATTTCTTGCTACCCAGAGAAAGGCCAGCTTACTGTGAAGTGCCAAGTTTTGGGAATGGCCACCTGTGAGAGGTCAACCTGTTGCTTGTCATCTAGAACAGAGTAAAGCCCCAGCAGTGTCTGAATGCTGTGTTTAGAACCAAGTTAGTGTTAATCCCAATGAAATAATTCTTGATCACTGTGACCACATTTCCTAATACAGGTGGAATGGGTTGGGACCAGCTGAAAGGGAGCCATTTTACCCAGTGTGAAGAGAAAGGTCTGGGGGGCAACCACGTGAGCCAATAACTTTTGGTTGCCTTATCACCCTAAAGCTGTTGTTATAAAATTATCCAGGCCTTTTAAAGTCCTAGTTATTGATTCCTTTTCTTGGTTGCTGACAACTTCTGAATTCCTTACTCTACAAATACCAAGTTGCCTCTCTTTCACATTCAACTTCATGCTTTTATCTTCATTTCCATATTTTTCATTAAATAGGTCAAATCTCCTCTCATGTTGTCCTTAGGCCAAGTTTAAAAGGAGGGCAAGTTCCTGCCTGAATCCATAGCTCACAAAATACACACACACACACACATACACACACACACACACACACACACACAGAGAGAGAGAGAGAGAGAGAGAGAGAGAGAGAGAGAGAGAGAATAATCCTCAAATCATAAGGCAAAAAGTCTTATGATCCACTTGATCCTGGGACCCTTCCTATCTGTCTGCATCTCTTTTCTATATCCCACTTTTGTCCTGCTCCTCTTGTTGTTTTATATTTGGAAATCTACTCTTAGAGCCCATTCCAGGAAGACTCATGGTCTATCCAAGTGCCAGATTTTCCCCAAGGTCTCTCAAAGCCCAGTCTCCAAGAGTCTGTGGGAGTTTTCGTTTTGAGCCTCCCCAAGCAACAGCAATGCAGTAACACTGACAAGATTTCCTATCCTCTTGGTGCATTTATCAGAATCCCTGTCAGTTTCACTCAGGTGCTGGGCAAGAGGTAGAAAAACTCTGTTGTGAAAAATAGCTGTTAACCAGTTCTTCCTGACTCCTTCTGGTCCCAACTCACCCCAGGGCACAGTCCACACAGGTGTAGCACACAGAACTGGGATATGCATCTATCATTCTTCCAGAGGTGGTCATTAGACCCTTTGAACCAAAAAATAATCATCTGTATCATTTTTTTTCTTTATACGGTAGCTATCTCAAACATGCATTCCTGTGTAATGTGTATACCTTTTCATTTGTGGTCATGTTACCAGTAGTCAGAGCTATCATAATACACAGTTTTATAGCACTCTCCTTCCAGGAATCTCATTGCACTTCATAAACAGTAGCTAATTGCAGAGGGATTGCTGGGTATTTATTTAATAATACAGTTGTATCTCCTGTTTTAACAAAATGTTTGGTTCTTTACTATTTATTGTCAATGTAATTTCCCTCACATAATAGGAATTAATGAGGAGAGAAATAAGTAAATTCGTTTTTCATTAGTTACTAATTTAAGGATTTCCAAGCTGATTAATCAGAGTTCTTCTAGCCCATCCCCCTGGCTCCCACGCACTCAACTGATCAACAATTTTTCTTCCTAAGAATCTCATTTGTCGTTCACTATTTGTTTTGAGTCCTTAACCCATGCGATTTCCCATTTTATCCATCAGCATTTCTCACAGGTGTCTTTCTCTGCCTCCTCTCTCCCTCACAACCCACATGCACATGACACAGACATGTACACACCCTTTCTCATTTCTCCAGCAACTCCGTCTTCTTTATCATCTAGTCTCTCTGAGTTATGCCTTTCTTTTTTTTCCCTTTCTATTTTTTTTAGTACCTTTGAATTTAACTCTGTGGCCTCAAGGGCTATATCTTTCAATTTGGAGTTATTTCCAAATATCCACACAGAGACAACAGCTTTCTGCTGGTGGGGAGATCATTAGCTGCTCAAACAACTTAATCACAGAATTTTTTTGTGTCTGACAGTTGCTTATAAAATTTATATTTTTCCTTAAATTCTCAAACAGCATGCCTATCATTGTCCTGTGTCTTCTCCTTTATTGGGCCCACAGGCAAAATCCAATTATTAATTTGAAATAAGTAGGTCCCCAGCAGAGAGAGACTCTCCTTTTATAGGAGCTTTCCAGCAGTGTTGTCTTTATGGGCATGTGATCTGTGGAGTTGTACAGGGTCCCATGCTTAGAAGGGCCTGTACTTGGTTAAATGTTTTGTCATCACCAGCTTGAAGTTCTTCATAACATTTTGGCAAGGGGACCTGCATTTTCATTTTGTGCCAGGCATCAAAGTTACGTAGTCAGTCCTTTATCCACAGTATTTGCTTCTTCCTTCAATTTACAGGTCCTGGAACCCCATGTAAAGCCAGTGGGGTTGATCTGGCCCTTTGGTATTTGTTATTATCAGGGAAGAGGTCACAACAGGCTTCTCTGATGAGTAGGAAATTTCCCCCGTCCCATTTACCTCCACTGAGAGAATCTCCTCTGAGTCTCCTAGGTCACGTGGTGACTTTTACTCCAAAGCATTCTCCTCAGTCTTAGAACTCAGTTTTTCTCCTCCTCAGATTCCTTGTCTGAACTTTTTCTCATCGCCTTGCACCTTCACCATGAAGTGATTCATCCTAATCAGGTGACTAGGGGGTGACCCGACTCCATCATTCAATGGCCAAGAGACAGAACCCGGTACCTAAGATCCTCTGGACCTGAAGTCTGAGCTGAACCCAGCCTGAAAAAAAGGCTTTCCTGATAGTGAGTAAAATGCTATCTAGAAGCAATAACCACCAAGAGGTGGGCTGGAGGGAAAAGGGAGAAATGAGTACTTTGAAAGAAAAGGATGGGAGGACCATAAAAGGAGCAATAGGAATTAAAAAAAAAAAAAGACCGGTCTAAGGAAGAGGCGCAAGTTCATCTCTTATGAAGATATATGCAAACAAGATGCAAAATGAAGTGAAGGGGGACAGGGAAGGTCTCCCCATGTGTATAAAACTGATTGAAATGTCAACTGTCATCTGTACTTGGGGGCCTATTGTGAAGGAAAAGCTGAGACTCTGCTGGAAAACAAATCTGACAAGAACTAGACCATGTCTTTCTCTTTTAGATACACACATACACCACCACCACACCAATGGTAATCATGACAGTATTATTCTATTTTATCTGACTTGTTCCTTTAGGCAGCTGCTCTTAAAGATCTTTATTTATCTTTATTGCTTAGGCACTGCCTAGTGTCTAGTACTTGGTGGGTGTTTTCAAAATTCTAACTCAATTTATGGCCCTCCTTTTCAGTACTTACTGTATTTTGCATTGACAATGACATTTAATGTAGATTCAATAAGATTTGAAGAGTAACAAGCATAGAACACACTGCTTGGACTCAAATTCCCATTTGGCTGTTGCCAGCTCTGTAGCCTAGGACATAGGGCTAAACTTCTCTGTGCCTCAATTGCTTCATGTATAGATGGGTGCTTGAGAAGACTAGATGAGTTAATATATTTAAAACTCTTAGCAAGCCTGGTACTAAGTACTCAATAAATGTCAGCTATTACTATTGTGACTGACCTTCCTCTTTGCCTTGTGAGAAAGAAGAGCAGGACTGTGCAAAGTTTTTAGTAAGGCTGTGCTCTTTGGAGCTCCAGAGCCACATTTCCTGCTTCAGCCAAGGCTAGAATCCTCCCAGTCTTCCATAGCATTCTCACCTCTCATGGTAGGAGCAAGACTTGATCTGAAGGTACAGCTCAGGATCTTCTTCTCTCTTCTTCACCTTCCAGGCAAAGGTAATAGATACCATGTATATTTCCTGGAGAAATTTGTCAGAAATAATGTTTCTGATCACACATCCTGAGCAGACCACAAAAGCATAGCTTTGCTGTATGGATAAGGTTCTTTCCAGATGTTGATAAAGCTCATGCAGTGGTGACTGAGATGGCTAGATGAAGATGATATATCAAATACATAAGTAAGAACAAAACATATTACACTTGGGAAACACCTCTCTGGGATATCAGTGGGAGCAAGTAGTGGAAATACTAACATAATGGATAGGACTACAGCACCTGAAGAAAGGCAGTCACCTTTATCCCCACATCTCTACAGCCCATACAAAACAATAACTTCACATTAAATATGCAATAAAATATTTAGAACATAGTATTTAGTTTAACCTGCAAACACAATGATAGACCTTGGCATTTCCATTGCTTATAGTTTCTTTGTGGAAAGAATTCACCTCATTAGGTAACAGCTGTCCTTGATACTAAAATAACATTCAATCTTTCTTCTTATTTTTTTCCAGATGCAAACAAGGGACATTTGCGACTTGCTTTCATAGTGTCTAAAGCACTTGGGTTTTTAATTGATTATTTTTTAGAACAGCCAAGCTTGCCATTGGAGAATTCTTTGAATTTTGAAACAAAGCTCAATGCCACAGAAACCCCGCTGAGTCCCCAAATAAAGCAATATTATACCCTGAAGAAAGCATTTGATTTCAGGAGCAGCTGTGCTAACATTCATCAACAACATCCTTCAGTGCCCCCAATAGATGCACATAAGTGGACTCCTGGTAGACAAGATTGTCATGTTCTGCAACCTTCTACTTCTCTCTATATAAGTATCAAGTTCTCAGACTGCACGTACTGACCAGAATCAGAGAGCCCACAAATAAGTCAGATAATCAGAAGGCAATATCTTCCTGTGCAGGAGCCAAGAGTAGAAAAACAGCCTCTATGTGCCAGGCTGGTTTCCTTAACATCTTCCACGTGAAGGATCTATGTGACAACATTGGGGAGATTATGACGGCAAGATAGAATCATCGAAGTCACGTTTGTCCCCTAAACACTGCATTGTCTACAGTTGAATTGCCAATTGCTTAATCTAAGCTTTTTGAGTGCTTTTTACTGGTAAATAATAATAATAATAATGATAATGGGTTAAAAGAACAGCTTCCTATCCTAACATGTCTTCAAATCACAGCTTGGTGACCCTTTCATCCTTTTTGGTGCAACATCCCATAAGCACAAAGGGGCAATAGAGATATAACATGCTAGAAGAATGTCTTTAATCCAACGTGCTCTGACACTAATGGAATACATCTCAGATGTGGTGATATTAAACTATTTGCATTAATTCTCCCTTGTTGCTGGCAATCACACTGTGACAAGTGTCATCTTCAACAAGAAGATAACCTTAAACATTCCATTTTGGCACAAACATCTTTTACTAGTAGTAAGTAATCCTAGAAAAACAAGTGCTTCTACACAGATTTTCCTTGCATACACTGACCTATGGTAAGGAGACGACAAAGGCTGACTAATTAACAAGATGCTTTGAAGCTAATACTCAAGAGTGCCTACCCTTCTGATTTCCATTTGTAAATATTTTCTTTTTGCTTGTAATGAAATTTGGAGTTAGTGAGACTTTGATTTGCTTTAGTAGGTTTTTTGGGGGGGGGGATGGAGAGGGACAGAATTTCCCTCTATTAAGGATGAGGAGCTGACATTCGCTCTAAATTTATTCAGAATGTGAAATAAAATATTTGGTGTAGGACTTATGTATACATTTGCACTATCTATTCTATCACTATTTCACTGGAGTTCAAAGACTGAAAGGGCTTGATCTCTCTTCCTGTATGGACAATGAGAATGGGATCCTTTGAAATCCAGCTAACAGAGTATTTCTTATTGTCACTTGAGATCTGTGACAAAAAATTTCCAGGACATGCTTCCAAAGGGATTGTAATCAGGACCAACATACACAGTCAGAGGCAACTTACTTAATGCAAACAAATCTAAACAAAACAAAAAGCAAAGATGCAAAGCCAAACATTTCAGGAACCAAGAAGTTTCAGTGAGAGAAAAGATTTGAAGTAGAAGAAGGTAGGTGACCCAAGTGATTTCTTTTACTTAGGATTCTGATCCTTACTCTTGTTTTTTCTGGGTATGTATGGCTCCTGGGCTGTGTGTGTTGAAAGGGGTCAATTCCAAATGACCATGATTATCTTCCATATGTAGGCTTTGTTATTTTTATGTGGGACCCAAACTTCTTAGAGCACACTGCATTTGGAGATAGCTTTCACCCCATGGAAAGCCTAGAGTATAATAATATGGGTCAGCAAAGACAGACAAGGTACATAATTTTTATAATAGGCATGTAATTCTTGCATAGATCCACAGGTCTTCAAATCATTCAATTTGACCTATCTTCCTACTTTCCTCCATTCACTGGTGGAAGAATGATGTGTGAGCATAAAAGGATGGAGTTGAAACAGGAAGATGTATAGTGGAGATGAACATCTTCTCTGTGATTAGGGAAGGGAGCATGATTCCTATGGACAAAGAATGCTTTGGGTAAATTTACAAGGCTTGAGAGACAGCTTAGAAGATACCTGGGTTGGAAATATTGTTTAGTATATTTGACAGCGGTAGATATCCATAAAAACATTCAGGAGAAATGATGGCTGTGGGACACAAGAGTGGAGCAAAGTAAGATCCAAGAGAATAAACCCCAGAGCCCAAAAGAGCAAGTTTATGGTATTCTTAGGACTGCCTGCTAAAAGGCTACCTTTGCCTTCACTGGGTATTGATTGAATTCTTGGACCTTACTATAAGGCTAAAACTAGAAGACCTGAGTTTTTCAAACTGGTGAGCCAACTTATTATCTGTAAGCACTCAGGTAAATGTCTTTTTAATTTATTTTTTATATAAATTCAATTAGTTAACATATTGTACATCATTAGTTTCTGATGTAGTGTTCAATGATTTATCAATTGCATATAACACCTAGTGCTCATTACAATACGTGCACTCCTTAATGCCCATCACCCAATTACCATATCCTCCCACCCACCTTCTCTTCTGCAACTCCCAGTTTGTTTCCCAGAGTCAAGGGTCTCTCATTGTTTGTCTCCCTCTCAGATTTTTTCCCATTTATTTTTCTCTCCCTTCCCCTATGATCTGCACTATTTCTTATGTTCCACATATGAATGAAATCATATGATAATTGTCTTTCTTTGCTTGACTTACTTCATTTAGCATAATACCCTCTAGTTCTATCCATGTAGATGTAAATTGTAGGTATTTATCCTTTCTGATGACTGAGTAATATTCCATTATATATATGAACCACATCTTCTTTATCCATTCACCTGTTGAAGGACATCTTGGCTCCTTCCATAGTTTGGCTGTTGTGGACATTGCTGCTATGAATATTGGGGTGCATGTGCCCTTTCTTTTCACTACATCTGTATCTTTGGAGTAAATACAGTAGTGCAATTTTTGGGTCATAGGGTAGCTCTATTTTTAACTTCTTGAGGGACCTCCATACTGTTTTCCACAGAGTGGCTGTGCCAGCTTGCATTCCCACCGACAGTGTAAGAATGTTCCCCTTCCTCCACATCCTTGCCCACATTTTTTTGTTTCCTGCCTTGTTAATTTTTGTTAATCTAACTGGTATAAGGGGTATCTCATTGGGGTTTTGATTTGTATTTTCTTGATGATAAGTGATGTGGAATGTTTTTTCATGTGTTGGTTGGCCATTTGTATGGTTTGTTTGGAGAAATGTCTGTTCATGTCTTCTGCTCATTTCTTGACTAGATTATTTAGGGTTTTGAGGGGTTGCATTTGAGAAGTTCATTATAGATCTTGAATACCAGTCCTTTGTCTGATATGTCATTTGCAAACATCTTCTCCCATGTTGTAGGTTGCCTTTATGTTGACTGTTTTCTTTGCTGTGCAGAAGCTTTTTATCTTGATAAAGTCCCAGAAGTTCATTTTTGCTTTTATTTCTCCTGCCTTTAGAGACGTATCATGCAAGAAGTTGCTGTGGCCAAGGTAGAAGAGGTTACTGCCTATGTTCTCCATGAGGATTTTGATGGCTTCCTCTCTAACATTGAAGTCTTTCATCCATTCTGAGTCTATTTTTGTGCATGGTATACGGAAATGGTCTAATTTCATTCTGCTGCATGTGGCTGTCCAGTTTTTCCAGCACCATTTATTGAAGAGACTGTCTTTTTCCTTGGCTATTCTTTCCTGCTTTGTCAAAGATTAGTTGACCATAGAGTTGAGGGTCCATTTCTGGGATCTCTATTCTATTCCATTGACCTGTGTCTGTTTTTGTGCCAGTAGTATACTGTCTTATGATTACAGCTTTGTAATAACACTTGAAGTCAGGCATTGCGATGCCCCCAGCTTTGGTTTTTGTTTTCATCATTTTCCTGGTGATTTGGAGTCTTTTTTGGTTTCATACAAACTTTAGGATTGTTTGTTCCACCTGTGAAAAAACGTTGATGGTATTTTGATAGGGATTGCATTGAATGCATAGATTGCTCTAAGTAGCATAGACATTTTAACAATATTTTTCTTCCAATCCATGAGCACGGAATGTTTTTTCTTCTCTTTATGCCTTCCTCAACTTCTTTCATAAGTATTCTGTAGTTTTTAGAGTACAGATCCTATGCCTCTTTGGTTAAGTTTATTCCTAGGTAGTTTATGGTTTTTGGTGAAATTATAAATGGGATAATTTCCTTAACTTATCTTTCTTTAGTCACATTCTTAGTGTATAGAAATGCAACTGATTATCTTGGAACACTGGGAAAAAATTTTAATAACAATAATAAAAAAAAAAAGAAATGCAACTGATTTCTGTGCCTTTATTTTCTATCCTGCCACATTGCTGAATTCCTGTATGAATTCTAGCAATGGCGGAGGTGGGGGTGGGGAAGGGGGTGGAGTCTTCTGGGTTTTCCACATAAAGTATTATGTCATCTGCAAAGAGTGAGAGTTTGACTTCTTCTTTGCCATTTGAATGTCTTTTATGTCTTTTTGTTGTCTAATTGTTGAGACTTCTGTACTATGTTGAGCAATGTAGTGGTGAGAGTGGGCATCCCTGACCATTTCATTCTACAGAGTAACCTAGTGTGAGAGGACCTACAGCTTGGCTCATCTTTCCTGGGAGTTTTTAGATGAATCACACAAAAAAAGATATGAAAGCATTCTGGAAATCCGAAGTGGGACTTTTAACAACATGGAAGACTGAGAAGACAAGGATGCAAATTCAAGTACTGGAAAAAAATTTCTCTGCCAATTATTTAGTACAGAGCTCAAAGAATGAAAAGCAAATCCAAAGTGGCAGAAGTTAAGACAGAAACTGAAACCAGAGCAGTAGGTAGGAACTGATGCCACTTGCCTAAGGATATTTCAAATCAGGTATGTAGTTAGAGACAGAGACTGGGGCCCAGAGATATAGCTTTGTATCTGTGTGAGGTCAAAGGCTGAAAAAGAACTCTGTGCATAGAGCTTGAAGCATTAAAAAGCTGCCTTATTTGTCAAGAGGTCTAGAAAAATTTTTCCTATCATCTCAGAAAGACAAATAAATCTTACTATTTATCCAAGGCTTCAGGGGAAAGGGAAAAGGTTGTTTATGAGAAATTTAAAGCCACATGTGGGTTGTGCCAAATGTAGGTATAATCTGAATTTATTCTACTAGGGTGGTACAGAAAACTTAAACCATGAAATTAACATTAGAAACTGATTTTGGACTATCAAATGACTTGAAATCCCCAGTGAAAACTCAACAGAAAGGACTCAAAAGTGTTTTATTTTTTTTCTCCTACATTCAAAGCAATCAGTATCTCCAGGGAAAAATAGGCTCTGCAGAAGATGAGTTCACAAATTAAAAAATTACAAACCACATGAGGAAATGAGTCACCATGAAGGAGAATCAAGACATAAAAACAAATGAAAACTAGCTATCCAAGTCTTGAACATAATACATTTTAGATGATATAGATTTTGAAAGAATTAAATAGAACTTCTGGAAATGAAAGTAGAGATTAAAATTTTTTTAAACTAAAAAAGGATAAGTATTAGTATGAGAAGAGGTTAGATATCAAAAATAGATGTTTTTACTTTATACTGTAGTGATAAATATTATGAGAATGAGGGAACTTTATGTAATGTTTATTAATGTCCACTATGAAGACCTATATTAAGTTCTAAAGATAGCAAAAACAATTAAGATCCAGTCTTTGACCTTGCAGAGGTCCTATTCTAGGGAAGACCACAACAGCACAGGAAAAGCAATAAAATGTTAGAGATGAATAAGTTACAAAGAGGGTATAAAAGAGGCAGTGATCTATCTGCTGGGTTTGGGCAATCAGGAAAGTTTTGTAGCATTGGAGACATCTAAGTTGAGTATCAAAAGATGAGTGGATGTTTTCCAGATAAAGAGGGAAAGTCACTACAAGTAGAAGGTGCATGCTAGAACAACATGGTGTGTCACACCCATTACTGGGTGTGAAGGAAAGGGTAGACAGGTAAACAGGGGCAGATCATGCATAGCATATGGTGACTTTTACAGAAAATTATGAGGAAAGCACAAGAATAAGTAGTTAGGAATCTGGCCTCAGACTTCCTGGTTTAAATCTTGAATTTAAATAGAATTTAAACAGAATTTACTAGTAATGTAACCTGTCTCAAGTGACTTATATCTCTATATTTCAATTTCTTCAGTAATAAAATAAGGAAGAATAATATAAGATCTTTGTAAGATTATTGGCATAATAAATTGAGATTATGTGTGTCAACACTTGGCACCATTTGTAGGCTGGACATTAGCCTTAGTTACTACAACTCCCATTCTTATTAAGATACGGTTTGATGGAAGAGAGATGGAAGCCAAAAATAAAGTAATAAATATCATGTCATATTCAGTCTGCAGACATCTGAGACACTGTGGAAGAAACTAGGATTATTGTAATGAACAAGACAGACTTTTCTCCTTCCTTCAAGATAATTATATTCTAGATGGGAAGACAAATATTATAAAGATGCAGAGATATTAAAATATTAAAAGGAGGCAGAAAAAATGATCGTCACAATTAGCATCCTCTAGGAACTTGTTATAAATACTATTTTTCAGATTCTATTCCAGACCACCGAATTGAAAACTTTGTGAGTAAATCCCAGCAATCTGCATTTTAACAAATACTCCAGCTGATTCTGATGCAAACTAAAGTTTGAGAGTCATTGCAAGAGGCTTTTATTACAAGTTTAATGGAAGGAGTTCTTTACTGCAGTTTAAAACACCCCAACACCACCTGGAATGGAGCCATTGAAAATTACTTGGCTCCAGGTACTCTTACAGTACCTTTAGCTTTTCATGTTTTTTTTCTGCGGACTAATTTAGGTTTAAAAGACCTTGTTTTTTAAATTGAATCTTGGAAAAATCTTAAGGAAGAAATCAATAGCTAATTACAGTCTGTTGATTTCTCTTTCTCACTACCCTCAGGGGGATAGACTATGGGCCTTTTGCCTGCAGCAAGCAGTTCCATGATCATCCAAAGGGGCAAAGAAAGGTCCTTACCCAAAGACCAGGTGTGAGGGCCAGCAATACACATGGGTTGACTCTGCCAAGAATACATTTGGAGGATTGTGCCTCCGCTACTGTTACTTAAAGTACTTAAGTACTGAAAGTACTTATACTTACTAAGAAAAGTAGATTTAGTTAATTGCAGAGCCTTTGATTTTGTGATTGGGTGGGCATACAAATTGATACAATACTACCTGTGGCCTTCTTGTTGTCCCTACTTCTGAATAATACTCAACTTTTATCTTAAATATATGTTGAAGAAATATTTAATGAAGATTCATTAAAAGGGATGTCAAGTAGCACCTGGGTGGCTCATTCCCTTAAGCATCTGACTCTTGGTTTCAGCTCATGGGATCAAACCCTGCATCTGTTTGAGGATTCTCTCCCTCTGCCTCTGCCCCTCCTCCCACTCTCTAAATCAATCTATCAATCAGTCAATCTTAAAAAAAAAAAAAAAAAAATGAAGGGATACCAAATGGTTAGCTTGCCTAGGACTACCACAGGTCCAAGTCAGGCCAGATCAAATGGACAATTCTAGGTCACAACTTGTTGACAGATAGACCAGTGATGTGTTCTTGGTCCATCTCTGGGATTGCCCACCTCGAAGGAAAGTCAAGATGCTGACCTCGCTGAAAATTCAAGCAAGTTTACCATAAATACAGCATCTTTGAGGCTGAACCTAATCTAGAGGTAATTTTCATCCCTAAAATTTGTTCATAAGGTTTTTGTTTAGCACTCAGAGCAAGTTTTCCTATAGACATCTTGTTAGCTATGGTCATTAGGTAACCAGGTCAATCCATGCTCTCCCTGCAGAAGAGCATTAATAGTGCTGCTTTTAACTAGACATAATCACTATCTGTAAAGGACAAAGAAGGATGCATTTGGATGCCAAGAGCACATCCCTCTCCCTAATAATAGGGTCATTGAAAGCAACATTTGGTGACTTAGCATTGGGCCAGGGGAAGGGTAGAGGAGAAAGGAAGATGTATTCCTTCAATAAGGGTCTAGTACTATTTACACTCCTATCTCCCTATAATGGATGAAAATGCTTGATATCAAACACAAGAAGGCCACTCAGTGTTTTACACCAGGGACTACGGGGATTTTGATGGGTGGGCAGAGGTGGAGGAGTGGATTAAGCTTCAGGTCGATTTAAAATCGAGGGGTAGGGGTGGGGCTGCTTGTTTGGCAGTGTTTGAATGTGGTCCTAAAGTAAATTCCCAAATGGAGACATTGACCTTTTCTTTAGATGAAGGACAAGAAAGTGATGGACAGCTGGAAAATCTTTTGTATGTAGAGCCAGAATGTTGGAAACCAATATGGGATCCCTAATATTCTAAGGTAAATTCAGTAGCATGCCTGGGGTTTGTTTTAGAAACAATCCATGATAAAAGTGCTCCCAATGACACTTTGCCATGAGGAGTGGAGGATTTCACAGGTCCAAGGTCCCCCTTGGTATTTGACCAAGGTTAGACCATGTTGGGGACAACGAGGGTGGGGGTTGTTTGCCGCAGAACCAAGAAATGCCTCATAACACAGTGGCAGTTATTGAAGTAGAAGGCATCTATCTCAACAGATTTCTCAGTATGGGAAAACCATTATTTGGGGGAACAGATGTTGAAGATAATAAGGAAAGATGAGAATGAATAATTTTCAAGCTTCAAATGGTTGACTCATTGCCCTTTATGTATGTTTCTTATGAGCTCTCAAAATGGTACAAAAGGAGAAAACCGGAGGTAGAGAGAGGTTAAATGACTTGGCTAAGGTACCACATATTGGTGTAGCTGGGTTATGAACCCAAGCACTCTGATTCCAGAACCTCTACTCTTAATCAGCTAAACTTGCACAAACTAAACTGTCTCCAAGTCTCTGGATTTATGGACAAGATGACATACCAGTTTTTTGCAGTCAAACGTACCCCAGGGGGAGGATCCTCTGTATTCTAAACTTTGCACTTAAATCTCAGTTACTCGGCAGATTCAGATATACCTGCAGTGAGTGTGAGGGAATTTTCGATGCGTTGGTTTAATCTGGAATAATTCCACTAGACTCTATTTTTCCTTACTGGTCTCTGCTTATTTTCCCCACTCACCATCACTGCATCATTTAAAAATATTACAATGGCTAGAACACTTTAATTCCCAAACCTAGTAGATATTTTTACCTGACTTTAAAACAAAGGCATTCTCAGGTGATTCTAGGCAGTATCTACATCTACAAATGCAGGTAGTGGCTATTGTCCGCAGGCTTTTTAAAAAGCAATTTGTTTGTAAGTGACTTCTTACTCTGTGGGCCAAAGAATTATATAAATTAAAACAGAAATGAAAGATTCTGCCATAACACCAGTTATTCCTGGGAAAAGGAAGAATGTGTCTTCAATAAGAACCATGGAGTTCAAAGGGCCAATGCATTCAATTGAGTGAAACTAATAAATTATTGGAAAACACTTTCCAAGTAGAAGAAAATGTCATATACATGAACAACAGCTTTATACTTCTCACATTGTAGCCTAACAAAATCATGTTTCAACCATTTTTATTCAGAAACAATGAGTTACTACGATGTTTATATAGAAACTGAAATTCCCAGGGTAGAATAAGCACTCATTTCATTGAGGGAACTCTGGAAGTTTAAAAGGCATTAGACTGAGGTGGTGCAAGCAGCCTCTTCGCCTTCTCACAAATGAGATCAAGACGTCCCCAGAAAAATTACCAGAAGAACGGATGTCTGATCTGAAGGGGAAGTTGATAACAGATCAGAATCTACATAGTAGACATATATTATTTAAAGCTTGGGATTTATATAGTATCGTAGATTTTAGGTTTTTCTCCCTAAGAACCAGACTGTATGACTTTTAAATCTGACTAGCAATATCCTAACAATTGATAAGGAAAAGTCCTCTCATTTCATATTCAAACAGATTAAAAGAATCGAAGACTTCTTGCTACCCTTTGGTTGTTCAAAGCCTTTCACCTCCCTCCAAATACTTCATGCTACAAAAGTCCCTCTCCTATATAATTACCAAGTTAAACCTCAGCTTCCTGAAGTCAGACATCTCCAGTCAATGTGCCAGAAATAGGTTACAGGTCTGTTGAATGATTGTTTCTTACCTCAGTCCTTAGGGTGGCTGGATAGGGTCTCAGAGCCATAGTTTCCAGCCATGAGCTGTTTTAGCAATCGACTCTAGTGTAATTAATATAAAAATACTATTTTCTATTCTTGAAGTGACATTTTCTTTAAGTTGTTGAAGAACTATCCTGAGTATTGCAGAAAGATGCTCTTATTATTAGGTTATCTAAAACTGATTTAGGAACCTTCTAGAATAGTGCCTCATACCTAGTAAGTGAAGTAAAAGTGCTTATTTTAAAAATACATACAACTGAAGTTATTTTTTAAAAAATTTACACTAAGGTATGAATGACTGATAAGTTCAAGTTCAACAACATGAGGGCATTTGCAATCTAATAAAGGATCTTGTTAATCCAAACTCATTTCTAATTGAGAAAGCACAGCTTCTCTTCCCCTAGCATCCACTCATTGCCCCAGCTGTGGGGCCAGCATCCTCCACCCTTCCCTGCCTTACAAACTAATCTCGTACAGTGTGAAATGCACAGAATTGATATTGTTCCTTAGTGGGAAGGCTTGTGTCACTTCTCCATCCTAACACATTTCTAAGTGACTTCATATCTCATGGGGCTTGGTAAAAATAGTCATTTTTGGAGGGAGAAATGAATGTTGACAAAAACTTAATAGATATTCTAAATCAAGGAATCATAGATCTATGACTGCAGAGGATTGCTTCTGTACCATCGATTATCACAGAAGCACATAACCACTTCAGGGTTTTGAGTTATTTTCCCGGCATAGACAACACCTTTGCACAAGTGTTCGTTGAATGGATACCATATAAATCAACAAGTAATCAAATTCTGGTTGGTTCATGACAACTACCGTTAAGGAACAGAGTAAAAATAATTTGGTCTTTGCATAGTGCTTTAGTCTGGCTAAAAAGTTAAAAACAATGTGCAATCAACAATTATACCAAAACATCATAATGTGATATTTGAGAGCGAGGAATCATGGTATAGTCCTGTTTTGGAAAGTCGAATGTACAAGTTTTTCAATCTATGTTCCCAAAATGAATTCCCAAAATTAGATCTAAAATTGGTACTGAAATAAATACTACTATCAGTTACATGGAGAAATTTCAAGTGTGCTTCTAAATCTACAGAGAATCGTCTATTTTTTTTTTTTTTAATTTTCAGTGCCTCCGTTTTTTGCATATATATCGTCTCCGGGAAAAAAATATCTATAGCAAAGAGTTTGACTTTATATATGAATTCTGTGCACAGATTAACTGCGCCTGAGTCACCCAGGAGGCTCTGGGGAGAGCTAGG
The DNA here is from genome assembly GCA_004023965.1 of Spilogale gracilis. Lineage (NCBI taxonomy): Eukaryota > Metazoa > Chordata > Mammalia > Carnivora > Mephitidae > Spilogale > Spilogale gracilis. Next base: position 82,900 of record PITA01004885.1, on the reverse strand, counting down.
TGGCACTGAATTTGATCAGAGGAGACAGAATCATATTTTAAAAAGAATTCTCCTAGAAATGCAGCTATGCAGCAGAGGTTTGCCACTTTCCTTCTCAGTGTTGGCTACAAGCCCCCCTTCAGGCTGTCAGCACTCTCGGAGCCAGGTAAGGCAGGTAAAACAGAACAAAAGGCTTAGACTGTATTGGATGCTCGTGGAAAGACACAGGCCTTGCACTGACGTTCCTTGCACTACTAGCTCATTTCCTAAGCCCTCAGCTAAATGAAACCTCCTGTGAATAGAGCACTTCACAGACTCAAGCTGTAGCTACAGCAGTGATGCCACTTACTCACAATTCTAGAGGGCTGGCCCTGCAAGGAGCCAGGAGAGGACTGCTGTGGCCTCATGCGTGGGGTGGGGAGGAAGTATAGCCAAGGGCAAACTCAGCTATTAAGTCAGGCCTCGAATCTGGCCTCATATCCCTTCCATTGCAGAACAGAGCCTCTCTGAGTCTCTGCAGCTTTAGGGGGCCACTGTGGGAGGAGACAGCCTGATGGCCACGGCCATTCTTGAGAGCCACAGGGAGAGGGTCTAGGGTACCACACTAGGCTGAGGGGGGACATGGACAAATTCATTGCTAAATGGAAGCAAAATCCCCACTGGCTTGCTTTTGCCTTGTTTATGGGCTTTTCCTTGTTATTTAGGAGCTAATGAGGCAGTCTGCCCAGTGTCTCTGCTCCCAGGCTGGGTGCTGCCTGCTCTCTGACCATTTGCCGGCCCACTATTTGTGTCAGCAGACAGAGGTCAGAGAGGGAAGGTATCAGACTTTAAGGGGCTTCCTCTCCCACTTGTTAGCATCAGTGGAAACATCTTTTCAGAATGTTTCATATTTGGCTATCAAGGATTTGGACATCTGGGGATTATTTATGGATTTCATCACTCACTTTATTCCATTTGTGCTTACTGTGAAGAGCTGAGCCTTGCCTATATCCTGAACATAATTTCCCATTTGTGGAGGGGTCTTCTGCCCTGAAGAACGGAACACTTTCAGCTCATCAGTCTATCCATGGCAAACAATGGTGGGTTACTGAATACAGAAGGAAGCAAGAAGCACCTGTGTGAAATTAGAAGGTAGGATGGGTGGAAAAGTGTGAAACTGTAGGAACAGCTCCCACTGAACAATAGAGCTCTATTTGAAAAGTTCTTATAAATATATATTTCTAAACATGCAGTTATGTTTTAAACCCATCAGAGGAGCCGACAACTGAAGGCACACCCTGTTACGGGCTCTTTCACAGGTGCAAAGTATTTTTGTGAGGAAATAATTCCCTCCCCATTCATCTTTTTTATGAATATGAATTTGAATATATCGAGTTGTCTTCAAGCAGCTGCGTAGCTCAGTCTGCCGAGACACTTTGCTTTGACTACCTGGTAGATGGACAGACTCATTCTCAAGCTGAGGAGTGCTTGTTGTAAACTGAACCTAAGTTTTTAATGTACATACCTGATTAGGTTCCTACACTTCTTTAACGCTCATTCTCTGTGTATAGGAGAAAAGCAAATGGGCCAGTTCATACAGCTAGGTTTAGAAGCTTCTGCTTTATGAAATGCTAAATCTTTTGGTTATTGTGTTCATGGGTACTTGGGTGTATTCCTTTTTATTTTAAGTCTCTAAATTTAGTATCTTTACAAACACTTTCATCTGTTGCCCACCAAGTTTTCATTTAGACCCAACCGTTGGAGTCAGCTCATTTTTATTTATAAATTTCATACTCTTTTCTGCGGTTTATATCTCCTCTCTGCTCTTGTTTCCGTAGACAAAAGCTAGTGATTTTAGTTCCCATTTTCCAGATGGTTGCTGTGTTTCTGTCTTTTTTTTTTTTTAAGATTTTATTTATTTATTTGACAGAGAGAAACACAGCCAGAGAGGGAACACAAGCAGGGGGAACGAGAGAGCGAGCAGCAGGCTTCCCACCGAGCAGGGAGCCCAAAATGGAGCTTGATCCCGGGTCTCCGGGACCATGACCTGAGCCGAAGGCAGGACCTGAGCCAAAGGCAGATGCTTAATCAGCTGAGCCACCCAGGCGGCCCTAGTCTCTGTCTTTGCTGTCATTTGTGCGATGGCTTCAGATTTCCACACAAACATATGGTGCCATGAAAAATAAGCCCCCCAAAAAAGTCAAGTTGTTTAAGTATTGTAAAGCTTATTTTGCCCAAGTTTTAGTTTCTCTTGGCCCACTGCCTGACATCCATTAGGTGTACTCGGAATATTCTAGCCCTGGATGCAAAGGCAAGAATTTTCTTTTTAGACTGGTTGTACTATTAGTGTCAGAGATGAGAGCATCAAGGAGAATGGCATTAAGCCTTGCCAAGGCCCTTGGTTCGTGACTGTTCCCTGGTTTTGGTATTCATTGTTACCCTTCCACCTAAGATGAGAAATCATATCTTGGCTACCTGCCTAATCCCCTTAGAAGCAGGCCTGGTTCTTCTTCACCCTCAAGAAGGTGAGCTGTGTGCCTTTTAGAAGAGGAGAGCCATAGACGCTGATGTCATTGGTAGGCATTGCATTTTGACCATAGCATTGTTTGTTTCTAGCTTCAAACTACCAAGAGTAGTCTGTGAGCATTATCACCAAGCCTCAAGAATTTTCTGTTCTACTGCAAGCATCTCCTGAGGCCACCTTGTTAAAGAATTTAATTTCATAATCAGTTTCCCAGAATCAATATTTCTTTTCCTATTTCCCTTTGCTTGGACATAATGTGATTAGAACAAAGAGCTCTCATGCTTTGCAAGTTGGCAGAATTGTTGCTAAAGAAAACACTGTCCAACAGTCCTCCTCCCACATGTGAATTCGCCTCTCCCCTTCCATGTGGGCATCACAATGGCCATAAGGGCTAGGGACCTCAACCAAGCAGGCTTGGAACTGTGGCTCTTGGGAAGAAAATGTGCCTCCATGTTCTTGAGGGGCCATAGAAGGGGCAACTTGTATGAGGATCTACGTTGCTCCATAACTTCTGTAACGGGCACGTGTCCCATCTTGCTCGTCTCTGCCTGGAGGCTTTCTTTGGGAGATAGCAGCATTATGCAGTGGGTATGAGATATTCTCGGTCATTCAAAGAATTATTTAGATTTACTTAATTTCAGTGAATAGTGCTAAAATTCATAGGGGTTTTCCTACTGGTAGGCAACATAGGGCATTCTGTAAGGCTTTTCTCTGATTCCACAATCAGTGGGAAGAGATTAATACTTGAAAATATTTGCCTGGGATGACCAAGTAAGACAAATTGCTCATAGCCACCCAGGTTAGAAAGATTGGGATTTAACAAGACAAGCAATCAGAGGCTGAATTGAATGGCTAAAGGGTCTCCGTTCCTTTCTAGAATAATCAGAGATTTGAATGAGGCTCAAAACAGAAAAAATTGTTGTAAAGAAAAAAGTATGGCAAGCCCTTCCCACCTTAAAAAAACACAAAATTTCTTTGTATAGATTTTGTAAATATATATATGGTAAATATATATTACCATATTACATATATAGTAATATATATGGTGATATGATAATATAATATATATGGTAAGATCTTTACAGAAACTGTGAAATAAGCAATTAATTTGGGAAAGGATTAGTGCCAGAATATTTTAAAGCTTTACTCCCCTCCCCACAGCTTAACTCAAAAACTGCTTCAAGTTTTTTTCCTTCCATTTATAAACTCAAATTCTTTAATTGTAAAGCAGTCTGTCTTATTCAATGTGAATGAGATAATTACACTTGGGTCAGGTGTAGGGTTGGGTTGCTTTGGATGATTTTCAAAGATCTCCATCTTAGTTCTTATTTTTCCCTGAAGGATTCCTGTATCTCTTTGGGCAAACCAGGCAGAAGCAGCAGCAATAATCTTATTTACAAAGGGGGTAGGAGGGCAGAGGGTTAGAAGCCTCAAGGGCTGGTGTTCAATACCATCTCTGTCATCCTGAGATCAGAGGGTTTGCCCCAGCCCAGGTGAATAATGACCAGCAACACTTTGTGACTGATGACTTCTTTGTTTCACGAGCTAATTGATGTCCCTCAGTTCCTAGTGAATAATGCTTTTTCATCAGGAAAGAAAATATGTGGCCAGCTAATGGGGAAACAGGATACGGAGCACCCCCCCACACACACACCACCGGATGCTCTACTGGACCAAGCAGGAAGTGATATTTTTATGTGTGTATACAGTACTTTGTAAAAATCTCTCTGAATAGAGTAGAATTAAGGAAAAGTTTTCGTAAACGTTGACCTTTTTTGCCTAATAGTACAAATCTGCTCAAGCCCCTGAAAATCACAGTGAAGTGCATCAAGAAAAATAAATCTCTTTAGTATTTATGGCCCTTGGTGATCTGACCCCTGGCCTTCATCCTCATTACTCTCCAATGGGTACCGTGTCCTGGCCACATGATGAGACTATGTGTCATTCCCTGGACATATCACGCTCTGTTAAATCTCTCACCTGCTTCCCCCACCCCACCATTATTTCTCTCCCTATAACATTCTTTACCTCCATCTTCTCTATAACATTCTTTATCTTGCCTTTCCTCTTTTCCTGGAACAGCTCCCACTTCCCTATTGGTCATCCCAAGAGTCAATATTCCTAAGTCAGCTACTTGTGCCCTTTCCAGTTTTCCATAGTCTCCTCTATTTAGCACTGATTTCATTGCATAGAGATTACCTGTTTAAGTGTTCACCTTCTTTCATTAGATGTTAAGTAATTTGATGACTTATCATGAAGGCACGACATTTTAACCATAGATTGTTGCTTGAATTGAACAGAATAAATTCACAGTACAGTTTGTTAAATGGAAATTGTCTTGGAGCTATCAATTCAATAATGTAGTAACTAAGAGCAAATCCGAATTCTACCACTTCATAGTTGGATGACCTTGTGCAGATCTCTGTCTGTCAAATGGGAATCATGATACTTCATAGTCTGGTTAAGAGGTTTAAATGAGATGATGCCTCTCACTTGCTAACTTTTATTTTACAAGTTTAAAAAATCACATTTCATTGACTGATAGAGCATTATTTCCTAGATGCCTTGTTCTATGTGCAAGTTAAAAATAAAGCAGTGGGTTTTTTTTTAAATAAAAGATTTAAAATAAAAACTTTGTTCTAAGAAGTGACCAAAGAGCTGGGAAAATCACTATTGTCAGTGGGATAAGGAATATATTTGTAGTACCCAGATCTGGGGATGAAAATAAATCAAATTTCTCCTCAGCCCTGTTTCAGGTACCCAAAGTGAGAGGTCAATCTTACTAAGCAAGTAATAAAGAATACAAATTTAATTTATTTTGACATCCAGAATAGATTTGATCAAGTTCTCAAATTGCTGCCATCTGGAGAATGAAGGAGGGAAAATGCAAATACTCGTTACAGCCACACACTTCATCACATCCCATGCTCTCTTGCAATGTGATGAGATGGAAAGATCTAGAATTTAGAACCAAAGGGCCTGGGTTTGAGCTCCAGAGATTCAACTCACTACTAATTACTGATGTGAGTTTGAGCAAGATACTTGACTTCTAGGTCCTGCAGGTGTGAAAATGCACTGCAAAATGATAGAACTTTGCACGTTATTTTTTACTAGGCATTCTGGTAAGTCTGGTAACATTCCTCAACTCTGCATTTACTAGAATGTGGGAAGTTTGCAATAAATGCCTGTGGATTATACAGCTTTAAATGAATAATGAATGAGTGACTGGAATCACTGTGGTTTAATAAAAACACTATGGGCTTTGGAATCAAGGAGACCTGGGTTCTAACCTTGGCAATCTAGTATTTACTCACTCAGCTTTTATCTCACTTACATTATAAGGTTAATAACATATATATCATAAAGTTGCTTTAGGATTAAATAATATATATAATGGTTATATATCATATATATATAAATAATGTATATGTATGTGTGTATATATATGTATTATATATGTACACACATATATATAAAGTGCCAATGTAAAGTGCTAGCACAATGTAGCTTCTTAATCCCTAATTATTAGCCCAAGGACTAGTGTAGACATTAACTGAATAATTAAGATAAAATGAATGATCTGAACATGGACTAATGCTAATACTTTCATCAGTATAGCCCTTCACAGTTTCCAAATCTCTTCAAGACATCTGATATCATCGGATGCTACTGGTATTTTTACTGTGAGAAAGCAGATCAGAGGTGGTGCTTGTCCAAGGCCAAAGAGCTAGGTAGCAACTGATCCAGAACTAGATTCTGGGTATCATAATTTCCTCCCCAGTGTTCTTTGTAACACAATAGCTGCCTTGTCAGTCAATGCTGGGTACCTTTGAGACTTGCTGGATTCCGATATCGGTCAAAATGCTGTATACCAGATAAGGAACATTTGAACATTTTCAAATGCATCAGGTTTACCTAAGGATGTCAGGAATTCTAATATTATTAATATGGTGCTATTTATTTATTTATTTATGTGGAGAGAAAGAGAGTGGGGAAAGGAGCTGTGGGAGACTGAGATAGAGAGAACCCCAAGAAGTCTCTCTGCCCAATGCAGAGCCCATCATGGGGCTCCATCCCACAACCCTGAGATCGTGACCTGAGCAGAAACCAAGAGCTGGACACTGAACCGCGCCACCCAGGCACCACTCCAATGTTATTATTCTTAAACAACTGAAGTGCTATGTATGTCATCTGTTTTTTAGTGGTAAGAGAAAAGTTACCCATTTGCTCTACAAATATCTGAACACTCATGTTCAAATCAATGAATAAGCTGCTGCAGTCAACACTGGGGACTTCCAGAATCTCATTTTTCTGTTAATCCAAGTCTACAGGTATATTATTTTAATTAATCTCCCATCCCATTTCATTCCTTTCTGTCATTCTCTTTTCCTTCGAATATGTCACAGGAAACTATAATCTTATAATCCTACATATTCATTCCTTAATATTACCAGAAACTTCTGAAGAACAGTAGCTCAATGACCTGCACTTCTAGATGTTCAGAGACTTATCCATTCTTCACATTTCATCACCTCTTAAACTAATCAGATATGTATACTCTAAATTTCCCTCACCAGCATTCAGCAACAGGGAGTTGAAGAACAATGATAATGGGTATTGTTTACTTTCTGTGTTCCATTATGGGGCCAAAGACTTCACATGCATCACTTTTAATCCAGAAGAAACTCTTATAGAATATTCTAGAGGTAAGGCTGGGATTTTTCCAGCTGGAGCAATCCAAGGGGGCACCCTGGGGCCTCTCTTAGTTTTCTGTTTCTACACCATTCTAAATGTATATTTCACTATCAATGGTAACCCATAGAATTGATGTAGGATCAGTTTTGAGTTTTGCTACATGAAGATACGGAAATAAGTATCTTATTCCCATCAAGTCCCAATGTAAAACTTAAAACCTAAGAACACATGGCATTTGTTAGAAGCATTTAGCTTATGCAGTTAACCACAGTTTTTACTAAAACAGACAGAATGATAAATTTTTATTCTATCATTAAAATAATAAAGGGAATCTACTTTCAAATATTTGCCAATCTATCATTTGACAAATTTAAAACTTTCTTTAAAATTAACTGCAAATATACTTTCAGATAATAATAGTGTGTAAACTTCATTATAATGTTTTTTTTACTTCTCGTAAGATTTCCAAACTATTTTTTCTTCTTGTTCAGATAAAAATTATGTGTCTTTATGAGTTATACTGAAAAGTAATTATCTCTCTCACATAGTTCAGAATATATGTTTATACATTTCTCACTTTTATCTATTTTGCTGAATCTGCTAAGTTCCAATTTCATTACACATTGCGAACAGTACATTTGTTTTAATTTACTGCAAAATCACTAAACCATTTAATGAAATAATGCTCTAAAAATAATAATGGCAGGGTTTGATCTTTGTTATATAAATGGTGACTTTATGCATGTTCTTCCTATGTTAAAAATGACTACATTAATCCAATCTGTCCTCAGTTCTCAAATAAAGTCCTAAGTGCTTTTTGGGAACAAATCGGTTGTTCAACAACTTTTAGAACTTAAATCCTGAGTGTTTTAATGTTAGACTGTGAAATAAGGCAGAATTCAAAGGCATTTTATGTTCTTCATGAGAATCTAGCATTTTTATTTGATTCCAGGTAACTTTGGACAATAGACACGATGGGATGTTTTCTTTTCGAATAAATAACAATTTAATTATGTCACCAAAATAAAATATAGTGTGGGCTTAATACATTGTAAATATTACTAAAGTACTACTTTTCTCTAGTAATTTAATGACTGAAGCTACATTGAGTAACAATCTTACTAGTAGTACCTGTGTACAAAGTATTATACATATTACTAACGAAGACATTGCAGCGGTTGCAAAAGTGTTACCAGCTCAACAAACATCTAACCATACGATATTCTTCTAAGAGGAAAAGGAATAATGTTAGATTTACAGACAATAAAGAGTTATGTTTCCCAGTTGAAACAATGGAAATAAGAATCCAGATAATCTGGTATTTTGATTCATACTATCACAAGAAAAGGTTTCCTTTCTTGGGGACTCTGATCCCCAGCAAGCCTAGAACATTACAGTAAGTTTATGTGAAGATAGGTTGTAGATTGCCACAGCAATGTAAAGAAACCCTTCTATCTGAAAATTACTGATCTGTAGGCCACTGCTTAAACGTCTGACTTTTTTTTAAAACCTATTTACATACATTCAGCCCCAATCAGTAGATAAAATGTTTTGTCTATATTACAATAGGCATTGTTAACATTTCATCAGAAGGCCAATGCAAGACAATTGCTAATAGCCATTGCCCAGCATTTAGGAGATTTTAAAATATCATACAAATATACAGTTAGATTGTGAGAAATCTAATTTTGCGCATGATATCCGTGGTCTCTTTTACAGATGCGGGATGGCAGAAATGAATCAACAGGACGGTAACGAGAGTGCTACTCATCCAGGGCCTAAATTCTCATCTGATGATTGGGCCTAGTTCCTGCAAAGTGGGTTTAGGCAGCCCAAATTCCTTGACACTTTAATGCCAGATAGACTTGACTCAACGTAGTGGGGAGGCTTGTGAATCATCTCACGTGTAGTCATATGTGGGCAGCTTCTCCCAGATCCACGTTTCTTCTCCATAAATCTCATATGTAATGGAAAACTCAAGGTTCTTGGAAACAGCCCTCCTTGTCTAAATGAAACTATTGGTGTAGGGCTGAAAGATTCATCATTACTCTGAAGAAATCGAACAGGTTAGGAATTTGGCCCTTTCTGAAAACATATGTGAGAGTAAAATGCACGGTCAGGACAAATACATTACCCTCAGAGGAAGGTGAGTAAGTCTGAAGTCAGACCTTATAAAACTTATTTGAAATTTAAATTATATTTAAGTTAATGGGCCTAATTAAGGGACTAGGTAATAAATGATACTAACAAATGGTAATTCTAATAAGTATATTCATCAGGGAGAAAATTTGATCTCTTGGGTTAGGAAATGATATTAAAAGCGTCAAAGTGAATCAAACTCATTGAAGAGTTTTAAAATGAAGGTAGTATAACACACATGTGATGGTATTTCACAGATATTTCTCAGAATATCAATAAGCACCAAGTTTAGTGCTGTCAGCCCCATTGTCCCTTAATTTATTATATATGATTAAGATCTTGAAAGCACAACACACTATAAAATCTACATTGCATACACACATACAGTTTCAAAAATGAATCCTGAAATGTTTCTACAAATAACGAGAATTTCATCTTCACTGGTCTTCATAGCTGTGAGTGGAGAGTCGGTACTGCCTGGTGAGCTCTAAGACACGTGGGTTAATATTCAGCATAATGTGGGACAAAAGAGTGGCAATTCTTCAGTGGAACCAGACCTTGGTGAGTTTTTGTAAATGATCTTTTCTCTTTCTCCAAAAGAAAGCTTATTCATCCTCCAGCACCCTGAGCCCTCCCCTGCATATCACAGAGAGAGAAAGTGAGGAACCCAGCAGGCAGATTTGAGCTGCATGTACAGACAGTTAAACCCAACCCAGCTTGGCCCACAAGCCACATTCAGCTGCAGGCCACACATGGCCCAAAAGGACACTGCCCCAGTAGGCTACTCATCTATCTAGAGAGCCAGAAATCACCAGATAAATGCTAGCTCTCCATTTTAATTCATGCTACGCAGCTCTTTGGGTCCTGTAGGAGCCATGCTTTATCTGTATGAGAAGACTATTTGTAAGTAAAATTGGTCAGGGTCAAGTGACTTCTGAAGCAATATTAATACTTACTGAGAAAAGGCCCTAATTCTGAGCGTCCATGGCACCATTGAGGAGTATGAGGCTGGGGCATAAGAAAACAAGCCACGCGCAGCTTCTACTTCAGCAGATCTTGCTCACCAGGAGCAGAGGAGAGGCCTATTTCTTAGCCCAAACCTACCCAGTCAAAACAAGGTCCTGGGTTGTCACTGAAGACATCTGGGTGAAGCATAGAAGCAGCCGTATACCACCCAAGACTCAATCACAAGTGTGTCTGCTCCTCCCTGCCTTTTGCTGTCTTGCCCGCTGTCCGCCTGCCTCCTTAGCTACGTGGACCAGACTGGGTAGTCCTCCTTCAACAAGTGGGGTCCAGTACTGCTTAAACAGGATCACACTGCTCCAAGGACAAAGGTCACCATGGGGTTTTGTAGAACCACTTCCCTTTTGATGATTTACCTCCCCAGAGACCTGATCGACCTTAGGTGCTCAGAAACCAGATGCTCATTTCCCAATACTGACATGTCAAATTCAGACCTTCACTTACACGTTTGTTGTAGATCATTCCTTGCTAGGCACAGGTCTTATGAAATACCTAAAGGACAGTGTCGTAGTACTTGACCCAATCCCTCAAGGCAGGGGGACAGGGAAGGAGAGAGGAGGAATTTTCCAAATGTTCATGGTCAGTATTTTTATCAACCAGCTTTCTGGAAGAACTCAATTTTAGAAACTGAATTAATGTGCAAGTGTGCAACAAGTGGTACAATTTAAGCTTGGTCACAGTTTTCTCACTTTATGACACGAATGTAACAGTTACAGGATAGAAACACACACACACACATATTTATATTCACACTCACACACAGTATAATTTTACTGATCCAGACAATACTTCTCTTCAATTAAGAAAAAATGAAGACTTATTTGGCCACCCAGGCATGAAATCTACTGAAACCTGGAATATAAGAATGCAGTACTCTTCAAGTAAACAGCAATTGCACAGTGATAACAATATACATTAAGATTGACACATGCTGTCTTAAGAGGTCTAATAATAGCTAAAGACTAAAGAAAGTCAGGGATTTCAGCTGGAAAAGTCAATATGCCTTCTCTCTTCCATTCTGAATGTAATCCATCACCCAACAGAACAGCCATAGTCCAGAAGATAATAAATGTCCATGTATGAAATGCAGGGCTAACAAATTTTTTTTAAGTGTCAGTGAATTCTGCTCAATACTCTGGATAGTCTTCAAATTCTTCTTGTGTTAACAGAAAAATAAACCTTTATGGTTATCTCAGTGTCAAATTTAAATAGATTGGAAAAAATATTAAGGTTTCTAAGTCACAGGCAACAATTTTTTAAAACGTGTTCTCACTGGTGTATATCCACCACTTGTGTCCCATTGTTCTCATGAAAATCTACCTTTCTGGTTTGCTGAACTCGACAAATATAAATAACACACAGGAAACACTGATACATATCTTATACGACACAACACATTTTACAAAGAGCTCTACTTTAGTACTGTAACTTGTAAAAATGGACAACTCTGATACTTATGGACAAATACATTTCACATTATAACAAGAGCTGTGGTTACAAAGGTATTACTTGTTGGATGGTATTTTCCTACGGGACCTTAGACTTGAGACCGTGTAGCCGTGGGTGTCTCTCCTGTTTCGCTGAGACTTTGAAGAAGCTTCAGTCACATCAGCAGCAGGCGTCCTTCATTGTAAACCCCCAAAAAACTGAGTTTCGGTACCTACCCTATCGAAATGCTAGGTAACTGAGAGAACCGATCCTGGTGGCAATCACCTTTCACTGAGCATGGTCAACTCAAAAAAATATAACCGATGAGACAACAGACTCTTCTAGATTTTGAGCTTTAAAAAAAAAGAAAAAATGAATTTCTTTTCCTGTGCCGCCAGGAAGGCGTCAGGCTCACAGAGCCTCGGCAGACGTGTCTGTGGACACAGACATGGTCACCTTGGCAATCTTGACCGTGCTCTTGATGCAGCTCTCTGCGGCCCTGTGAACACTGGCTGCGTTGTTGGCGTGCTTGTGCAGGCAGTCTGAGTCCCCCATGCTGTTATCAAGAGGCTGTGCGGTGCCTTCACACGAGGGGAACATACTCCGGAAAGCATGTCTCAGGTCTTTGCTCCTCAGAGCGTAGATGATGGGGTTCACGGTGGAATTCAGCAGGCAGAGCATACTGCAGAACGCAAATACCGTCTTAATGAGCTTGTTCATCTTCCCAAAGACGTCATACACCATAATCGCAAGCAGAGGGCCCCAGCAGATGATTAAGACCACGAGGATCAGGACCAGGGTCTTGGCCAGCCGGATGTCCATGCGGGCTTGGTCGGGCCGTGTCACCTGCACCTTGCCGTCCTCGGACGTGTGGATGATGATGCTCTTCTGGGTCCCGCGCTGAATCATGCGGACTGCGTGGCTGTGAGCCTTCCAGAGAATATACATGTATGCGTACACGATGAACAGCAGCAGCACGCTGGTGACCCCAATCCAGAACATCAGGTAGGTTTCGTCGATGAGCGGGAAAATGTCTGAGCAGACGGACTGCAGCTTCTTGCAGTTCCAGCCCAGGAGAGGCAGCACGGCAATCACAATTGCTATGGTCCACATCAGGCAAAATGCCACCACGGCCTTGGGTCTGGTGACGATCCTCTTATAGGCCAGGGGCCTGTGAATAGATATGTACCTGTCAATGGCCGTGAGGAAGAGGCTGCCTACAGAGGCCGTGAAGGAGGCGGTGACCCCACCCAGTTTGAAGAGAAAGACGTTGGGGCTGTCCTTGCGGTGGAACACATGAAAGTCAACAAAGCTGTAGACGAAAATGACACTCCCCAGAAGGTCGGCCACGGCCAGGCTGCCGATGAAGTGGTAAGAGGGCCGGCAGCGGAGGCTGCGGGAGTGAAGGATGACACACAGCACCAGCAGGTTCTCCAGAACCGTGAAGGTGCCCAGTGTGAGAGACAAGACGGCAATTGCCAGCTGCTGGCTGGGGTTCAGAATCATGAAGCACTCCATGTCCATGAAGTTCTCCCCACACTGGATGTTCTCCTCATTCTCCTTGTAGGATGAAAGGGACTTGTTGTAAAATTCGGTAATGTTCGCCTGGTCTGCCGGGACCAACTGTGCATTGTCTCCTGCAGTCATCTTTTCTTGGAAGGGACTTCCCCGAAAGGAAGTTAAAGGAAATTTCTGTGGGAAGTACCCTAATTTCGAGGCCATGTCACCTTTGATATCTTCGTACTGAATGTCATTGGAGCCCACGTAGAGGAGGTCTGTTGTAATGGTACGGAAAGTGGTATCGGCAAGGCCATCTAGGATAGACTTCATAACCTCCGTCTTGGATTAGGCCAAACTCAAAAGGACTGAGAAAGAGACCCGCAGCAGGGAGTCCTAACAGGAGGGAAAACAAAAAAAGCTCAATGGTGAAAAGACTGGGAGAATCATAATAATTTTTAAAAACCAACTGTAAACATCCCAAACGTATACCATCATGGTATTTCATTCCTGTCTCTGAGCCTAGATAAAATCCTTGTCACATTCAGTCAACAAAATGAGTCAGTCAGGAGTCAGAGAAAAGTCACCCAGAGCTGGCAGTGTGGAGGTGCCCACTAGAAACACATTTCTTTCATTATTGAAGATGTCTGGATTTAAGTCGCTGTGTGATCCTGCGTGGACCTCTAGGGTCTGACAGTCAAGCAGAAGGAAGTGTGTCTTGGGCATGGCATGGACCTCACAGTTGCCTTAGGAACTGTCTACCACCTGGCTTCTACCATCACAGACATACAGTGTCCTAACTCCAGTGGGGACTGGAGAGCAACATGTCACACAACTTCTTCTTAAGACTTTATCACCTTGTCACACAGGTAAGACTGAACAACGAAGCACAAACCAAAGCATGAGGTGGCATGGAATCAGGGAGTGTGTGTGGCCTGTGCGCTAAATGTTAAGGGGAAGGAAGAGACGTCTGAGACCTGGAGGAACAGGTAACCATGGGGAAAGATCTGGATGCTGGAGTGTCTCATCAGGCAAGTTTTCTCCCCTAGAGGAGACATTTGGACCAATTCACAGCTGAGATGAATTTCTAAAATGTCTACACCAGACAAGAAAAATGTCACAAAGGGCAAACCTGCACTGAGGCTCCTGGGAAGACCAAGATCCTGAACACTGGGAAGCAGTGATGAAAGAAGAGCGTTTCCTGACAGTGCCCTCCATGAGTGGTGCAATGACACAAGCATGCCTGGAGACAGGAAACAGGCTTCAATGGCTTCCAGGTAGAAGCACTGGAAATAAAGATGACTGAGAAAAGGGGGCCAAATTTTAAGGGCTCTTCAAATATAAGACAAGCAATTTGGTGTTTGAGTCAAAATAAACAAAATAAACAGCCAGGGAATTGACTGTACTGTTTATAAATTTTATGTCTGTTTAATACACAGCTATTCAGGGGAGTCTGGGTGGCTCAGAGGGTTAAGCCTCTGCCTTCAGCTCAGGTCATGATCTCAGGGTCCTAGGATCTGCTCCATATCGGGCTCTCTGCTCAGCAGGGAGCCTGCTTACCCCGCTCTCTCTGCCTGCCTCTCTGCCTGCTTGTGATCTCTCTCTCTGTCAAATAAATAAATAAAATCTTTTTTAAAAAAACCCCACAGCTATTCAGCTCTTTCACTTATAGAGATATTAGAATTACTGAGTTGTACCTATAATAATTTTAAAATAATCATAAAAATGAACATTTTATTTCCTAATTGTATTTTTTCTTTCTTTTTCTTCTTTTAATATATCACACTGTATAGCAGGGGGTGGGATAGTTATTATCTTAGAATAAATGAAAGTGTTCTGAGTTCTCCTGTTAAAATACAGAAATCCTACCTATCTGAAGTCATGATTCACTCATTCATTCATTTGACAAACTACAGAGCACCCAGTATGTGCCAGGCACTAGGGGCTGGGCGTGAACAGTACCAAGCAAGAGTCCCTATCACATGAAGTATACAGTGTGGCAGAGGGCAGACAGCTGAGCCCATAATTACGATGAAGTGTGCCAGCCGCTCTGAGTGGAGGAATACCGGGTGCTGTTGGGAGCAGCCAGTTTCAGGGGCTGAAGGAGGCTTCCCCAAGGAAAGGATGTCTATGCCAAGGGTATGTAGGATCAGTGAGTGGAGACAGAACATGGAGGCAAAGAAGAAAAAATTAAATGAATCCCTTAAGTATCACAATGTGTTTTGTTTTGTTTTTCTACTGTTTATTTAGTAACTTGGAATAGGCACAAGATGCTAAATGTGGTCCACCTTTCTATATCCTGCCATCCCTGGGGCCAGGCTGTCTTCTGACTCAACTCCACTCTCTGCACATGACATTGGCTGAACAACTCCATCTACATAGGAAAAATTTAACCCATCATCTGAGGGACTCAGAAACAGCCACCATTTGTGAGAGAGTAGTTAATGGTTCTGGTATGTCCTCATATCTGACTTTGGCCTCTGAACTCCCACCCGATCTCAAACACATTGCTCACTGGCCCGAGGAGGCATGCTGGTCTTTGGATCACATCTGCATACCCTCCTCCTTCCCTCTATGCTCCCCCTTGTCTGAAATACACATTTCCAAGATCTCTGTTCTACTGAATTTTCAAGGTCTGGCGCCAAACTTACCTCCATTTCTAACATGTCCTTGACCAGCCCTTCCCACTAGGCAGACCTAATTCCCCCAGCTTTTTCCTCTCTTACAGGTCTCACCATATCATTTAATCATGAGCTTGCATATTTACTTCCATAACTAGAAAGTGGTTTCCAAGCACAGAAATGCTGTCTTTTTTTTCTGTGTTTTACCAGCCTGATAACATGGTAACAGAGAAGAAAAGAGAGGACTAACCTTCCTTAGAAATGTTCACATGAACCTAATAGGTGGCAGCCGAATTTTATTAACTGATACATAAAAGCAGTAATTTAATAATATGTATTTGCCTTTTCTAAAAATTAGAGGGAAGAAAGGGTAATTAATTCAATGCATGTTGGCCTGAAAACCAAAACTTGGGACCAACATTTCCTACTGGGAGCCAGTCCAGGACCGCCAACCCCTAAGTCTTATTATTTCAGGAAACTAATTTGTCCTTCACATTTTCCAATTAAAAACTAACTTATCTGAAATTTCAATCATTTGTATGTGTATCTTACATCCAAATGATTCCAAATTCAAAAGGAAAGACAGCAAAGTTAGTCTCTCCCATCCCCACGGCCCAACCATCCAGTTTTCCTCCCCAGGGGCAAGAAGGTCTCTGTTACTCTTTCTAGAGATACCCCATGCATACTTAAGCAAATATATAAATTCATTCTTTACTTTCCTTTTAACAAATACTAATATACCAACCATACTGTTCTGCAACTTGCTTACTTGCCTTTCCATTTAAAAGTATAATGAAGACAGTTCCACGTTGGTCCACAAAACCTCCCTCCATTTAGCAGGTGCCTTACTTATCCATTAGATGAATGTGACCAGTCTCCTTCTGATGAAGGTTTAGGTTGTTTATCATCTCTTGCTGCTACAAATAGCACTGCAGCAAATTACCTTCAGTCCTGTCTCTTTTCACCTTTCTTATGGAATTATGAGTAACCATGTTAGTTGTTCAATCTCATACTTTGAATTTACCCTGGATGCCTCTTCTTTCTTGGTCTCCATAATCAAGCAGACCACAAAGTCTTGCTAATCTTCCCTTTTTATGCACTCATGGAGAGTTTATTATGTGTAGGTGGCCTCCTGAGCCTCTTATGTCTATGGAATTGTTTACATTTCACAGTGGCCCTGTGAGGTGGATCCTGCTATTATCCCCATTTCACAGAAGAAAGGCACAGAGATGGTAAGGAATTCACCATTCACACAACTAGTAGGTGGTCAAGCCAGAACAAATCCAGATGTTCTGGTTCTAGAACAGTGCTGTCTAATAAAAATGTGAAGCCAAATATGCAATTTTAAAGTGTCTACTACCTAGGTAAAAAGAAAAAGGTAAAGGGTGAAATTAACTTTAATAACGTATTTTATTTAACTCAATGTATCCAAATATTATTGCTTCAACATGTGATACTAGCCACATGCCACTAGTGGCTACCAGCATGGGATCCAGAGCTACTTTTAACCTTAATGAACCATCATGCCTTTAACCCGACCCTGTGATGCTACTATCTCCCTTCTTTTCCCCACTGATTCCAACCAGTCAAAGCACTAGTAATGAGGAAAACATTGAATGAGGAGTTAGCAGACCAAGATTACTGTGAGACTTGTACTTGGGCAAGGAGTTAATGTTGCCAAGCTGTATTCCTTTGCAGTATTTCACCTGCAAAATGGGGATGAGGAAGATGATGATGTTGCCTAAGTCATACAATTGTTCTAAAAATTAACTGAGAAAAAAGCAGATAATATACTTAGCATAGTGTCTGGCACAAAATTTAAGTCTTCAGTAAATATTAATTATTAATCATTACCTAGTACCATGACTCTTGCCATATATTGTTTCAAGACAGTGCATTGCCTTATTAGATCATAGGCTGCTTATTCAATTTTTATTTTTGTCTCAGTACTTAAAGCATGAAGGAAATAGAAGATACCCACATGGGTACATGTGTGCAGGAGGAAACGTTATTGGAGGTCTATTATATAATTATATAATTCCAGGAATTCCAGAGACCTCACACATATTCTACCTCCAATTGCCATGACACCTTTATTAGGTGCTTATTTATAATCCCCATTTCACAGATAAGGAAATGGATGGAGGTCATTAGGTGTTGATGCAAATTGTCCAGAAGATGAAGAGTTTGTAACTGAACTCGTGTCTCTCAGACTCTAGGATTTTTGCTCTTGGACTTTATGCACTGTTTAGGAATTGACAGTAACTAGAACAAAGCCATTTTGCTTTCTGTATTATATTCAAGCCTTCTAGCTTCTTACAAACCCAAATTAAGGCATTTTGTCAATAGTAATTAAGACTACCTCCTACTAAATCACTATTTCCTGTTCCAGCCCATTTAGGTAAATCTGCCTACTGGCATGACCTCAAGGATTAAAATTTTAGTATCTGGAAGAGCTATAAAGCTTCTTCAGAGAAGACAAAGAAATGATCACAGACTTTTTTTTTTTTCAGAAATGCAAACCATGTGTGCTTGAGATTTACTCTATATTAAGGTTACCACATATGTGATCACAATTTCCCACTTTGATGCAACCAAGCACTTTCATTAAAACTAACCTATTAAATCTGAGCCAGAACATGGTGTAGTTATGAAATATAGACTAATTTCTGTCCAATATCAGCCAACTTTAATTAAAGAATACAGTTTTAAAGTATACATAGATTTTGTGCAGTTCAAGGATTTTTAGTAATGTCAAAGTACCACCGTGCACAGGCCATTTTAACAGTTAATGGGATAATGGTGGGAAAGCAGACCTCTGTATTTCAGTAATTCTTTCCTTTATTTCTACATTTGGACTATTTCAGTAATTTTCACCTGATTATTTTTTGCACTGAGAGTTTTTTTGAGAGTTCATTAGTAATACAGTGTAGGCTTTGGGAGATGCAGCTGCCATTAATTTTGTTTTTGTTTGCTACTGGGAGAATCATAATTGGAAATTTCTAGCAAGATGCATAGATGCACCTATTAAAGAAGCAGTTGGGTTTTATTACTGTTAGAGTAAACCAATGATCAAATGACATTTAAGGGGATTTTCCTAGAATTCTCTTTCTAAAAATATAACCAACTTATCCTAGTAATTTAAGCTATAAATCATACCTTTATAAAAATAAAAATATTTTAATGCGTTGGATCTATTATTTGAAAAAAAGTCAAGTTTTTAGAATGATATAACCTGTTCTGTTTGCCCATCTCACTAAATGTCCACTTGTTTCTCCAACTGCTACCCTTAAGTTTATATAACTGGCAAGTATGGTGACACATTAGAGAAATGCTCTGGGTTCGTAAGCAGCACAAAGCATTCTAAAGTCTATGTAGAGTCGGTATCTTTGTTTCTGTGACCATTGAGGGTGTAAAATACCCATTTTCTGTTAATAAAAAATAAATACAGTACAATACAATATCCATGTTCTGATTAGGGTGAGCAATGAGTAACAATACAAGACTTCATATAAAGTCTTTTCTATATCAATATAATCAATAGCAGGTTATTTTAGTTTTCACTGTCCTACTGAAGACATTCTTTGTTTTAGAGAGACATTTCAGTAATTTAGATTATTTAGCACTATTGTACTGGAGTCAAAATCCTTGCAGTTCTGGACTGTGTGGCATCTGTGGGCATTCCTGCAGGATGTCATGTCTAGTTGGCCAGAAAACCCTCCAGAAGCATCAGAAGGACCAGTGCTCCTAATACACAGAATGTCTCAGCCCATTCCCCGGAACCGCCCACCCCGGCTCCTTCTCTAATATCGTAAGTGTAGAAATGCTTTAAGGACCCAATGCCAAGCTCATAGTTTCTAAAGTGACTGGAGTCCAGGATATCGAATGCAGGGGTCCTAGGCCCTTGCTTAAATGAACCCTGTTGTTCTCCGTTATTTCCCTGTTGGCTTTGTGCTGTTCTGTGCAGCTAGCTTCATAAAAGAGCTTTTTGAAGGGTTCAAGAGAACGAAGGTGCCAGTGGATGTATCTGTTATTTTCCATTCATTTCTGGGAACAGGTCTGGTTTCTACTAATTTGATCAAGAAAAAGTAACTTGATAATGTATTTCTCTAAAGTTAGTAGGAAAATTTTAGTTGACCCTTATAACTGCATTAGGTCTAAGACATGTCCTCAATACACATGGGAGATCTCATGGGCCAACACTGTAAATCGATGAATGATGTTTCTGCTATGGTCGAATGGGCAACTGAGTCTTTTCTAATTCTTATGCAACCATCAGAGTTTGGGAATTTTTAAGGTAGTTTGGTCACTTTTTGCTTTATCTTCTATAGCAAAGAGAAATAAAGGATTGACTTAATTACCCTGATAATTCAAGCAAAAATACATAATCCTTCTTCCTTGTATTAATGTCAGTTCCTTTTCCCATACATAAAAGAAAATTCCATTACGTAGGTAATGCTTGGTTGGTTCTCAAAGCTTTGGCTTTCCATATGCTTTGTAATGTGGAATAGAAGTTATTAAATGCATCATTTTCTCTGCTTTTTGTTAGTAAGAAAATATATTTCATGAAATAAATCAACTAATATGAACTAAATAGACATTAAGGCACGTATAAGGCTATATTTCTTGTTCAAATTTAACTCGAGGTATGCCTAATTATTTAACATTTAAAAGCTTGTTAAAATTTAAAGAATTTTAGGGCTTAAAAAATGATGGCTTTAAAACTACCTCAGATTAAACATTCACTATTAGGTGATGATGCCCTCAGAAAAGCCTATCACAAAGGCATTGATACAAGTGAAATGATTTGCTGACTTTTATAACCCATTCCATTTCTCCATTTGCCATTTAATTTTGTTCTACTGTTTTGATGTTTCCTCTTACTAAGTGCCTTTGTCTCTTTCTCTCTCTCTCTCTCTCTCTCTCTTTAAAAAAGAGGGCTACCTTTTTTACATATCCATAAAGTAGGTAATCAAGCATAATTGATGCAGCCTCCCTTTAAAAAGAACATGCAAAATTTTCAACTCAATAGAAACCATAGTTCATATAAAAAATACTCCATAAGCTTGTCTTTATCATGTATGTGAAGTTTGATCATTAAAAGCCAGCCCATAAAATATGTAGAACCCAGTAGATACAGCAATAGTTTAAAGTGTGCTACATGTTGTCCAGTGGTGCAGCATAACTTTCCATTTCTTCCTTCATCTTTCAGTGAAGGGGTACATTCTCTTTGAACCCACAAACATACAAATTAAGCCCAATGAAAAATTAAGTGTTGTTTCTCTAGGTTCAAACCTTAGAGTGACTAGGTGTTTTGGGTGGTTAAATAAACGCACAATAGAGAAAATTCCAATTTCCCAATAGTCTAATAAGAAACATTAGAATGTTTATGTGATAAGAATATAGATTATTTTTTAAATATTTATATGCATTAAGGGCTATCACAATCCCCATCCTACACATGAGCAAACTGAGGCTTGGAGTGGTAAAATAACTCTTGGTCTCTAACTAGAGGACCAAAGCTAGAACTCAACCCAGGCCTGTGTAATTCGAAGTCACTACTCTTGACTTTGAGGTCCAGGAACCATATACTAAGACACTTCTCTTGGCTTCTAAGGGAGAGGAATTGATTTTGGGGAAAGGAAGTAATAAACAGTACCTGATCATTTTACCTGGCAAACAACTAAATTCTGAAGGAAGGATTTGTGGACAGCAAGAAGATTGCCCATAGTATGTGCAAGTCATCCTTGCCCCGTGGTCTTCAGGGACAAAGTATGAAAATTAACTATAAACTATACTTCCTAACCCTGAATTAGCACCTTATTTTCAGGGCTCTTGGCAAATAATAAATAAAATCTAACTTGTCTTTGCCGTGATTTTTTAAATTAGATTTTTTTTGCCCTTCGTTTAGTCAACTGTAAGGACTGTGGACAATGATGACAGTTTCCACAATACCAGCGGGGAATGGAGAAAACACCTTGCTTAGGTCAGAATGGGGCATGATGGTTATTAGTAAACAAAAGCTTGAAGCTTTCATTCCCATATGGCGAAATTCAAACTCAACTTGAAATCACTGTTTCCCACCATGAGCAGCGCGGTTTTGTTGGACCTAGACGGAAGATGACTCTTTGAAGCCAGGACCTAAGGTGCTGGCTGTATTCAAGGCCAAAGAAATTCTGTAAACCTTCATCTGGCTCCAACAAGGGAGTGTTTGTGACAGATTCCTGGTGCCCAAAGAGCACAAACTGTATCACTACAGCAATGTGTCTGGTGGATATAAAGTTACAGCCCTCGTGTGCTTCATGTATCGTATTTTCATTGGGCATATATTCTGTGCCTAGCTTTGCAGACATTAAATACATGTCCATGGATTACACCTGTGTAATGGGTGCGGGTCAGGGAAGCAAGAGAAATGATTTGCGTTCTCACCCCGCTTCGTCAAATAAAGGCCACCCATCTGTCCTTCTCCTCCCACAGATGACAAAATAGAACAGGATATGGAAACATGTCATAGGTATACGATATTGCATCATCCAACGGTATGGAGTGTGTAGACCAGTAACCAGGTTGTGTAATCCCCTTCCTGTATATGCTTCAAGTTTTTCTCCCAGGAGAGAGAATGGGCACTGCAGAGTCACCCTGTGGCAGTCTTTCTTGTGTCTAAATCCTTCAAGTCATGAACACCTTGAGAGGAGGGACCTGTCTTACAGACCTCATGTGTCCTCTGCCTGGCACAGGGCCTGGGACAGGGTAGGGACCCAGCACCTGGCTACTAAATGAATGTTGGTGTGTATCAGCCACATGGCAGATCTGTCTTAGGAGAATGGCGTCTAACTGTGGATCATTTTCCTTGACATAAAGTCCGTTGGTTATTAGGGAATTAAAACTGAGTTTTGGTCACATACAAACATTCACCTGAAAAAAAAAAAAAGCAACTGCCCAAATGTAAAGGCTATATAAAAGGCATCAATGATTATTCATCCGAGGATCTTTTATCGCATTGTTAAACGGAAGTTATACTGATGGCAAGCGGAAGTTTGAGGCAAAGATGAGGTGTATACTTTTTATTCCGGTCGTTGTTGAGCTTGGGCATGTGTCATGAACCTCACCGTTGAGGCAAACAGCAATGACAAAGAAAGACACTTTTGTTGCCCGCACAACCTTGAATAAATCCTGATTACATGCTGCTGATAGACCTTTAAAGACAACCTATGAAGTTATGATTATAATGAAGTTTTTCCTTGCCTCAAATGCCTGTTATTATGCATTAATCTTTCCCAAAGGGGTTTCTCCCCCTGCAAGCGTGTTTTCAAAACCACTTGTCAAGAGAAGGTATATGAAAATTCAACCACTAGATGGAGTGGCTTTTATAAGCCCGCAGGAATCAATTTGTTATTCTATCAGTGGACATAGTTCTTGCTTTGGTTGAACAACTTCTCCTCCTGCTACAATATTGTATGTATTTTACAACCAAATTAATTAAAACATAAATAAGAGAATATGTTATGGAGGGTTAAAATAGGTTATTATTACTGCCCACAAAAAAACTACATTTTTAATTGCTTTTCTGGGGCAAAGGGGCATGGAGAAAATTTAATATATTTATAAAATTAATTGTGAATATTTGGAAGTCTGCCTCAAGAAAGTAATTAAGGATGAGTAAAGAAAAGTAGTTCTACTGGAAACAAATAATATGCTTATGCCAAGAGATGCTAAAAGTAAGATGGGAATATCTCAAGGGCCCAAAATCAATTCTAATAACAAACCCAACTCATTCTTATCTTATGAAACATCTGGATTTCTGATTTTCAAATACAAAAAATCCCAGGAGGCCATAATCCTGGGATTAAACAGAACACAAAATTATTTATCATTACAGGGGCTACAATGGAATATTTCAGAAGAGAAGTGAATGTTCAAATACTTATACAAATCGATGATATGGTAGCTTTCTAAATAATTCCATTCCTTCCTATCATTTTCTCACTGGAATAATTTTAAATAAGTTCTTATTATATAAATCCAGGATTCCCTTCAAACATGATTTTATAAGTTAAGTACTTATGTGCCATCTCCGTCAACTGAAATTTAAAAAAAAATATTCAGTGTGTACTAACAAGCAAGATACAAACATAAAAATAAACTTTCAAGATACAAATAATTACATGCAAACAACTGGAAGCACTAGGTTTTAGGAAAGACGAAAATGTGCTTTGGAAATATAATTTCGATTAAGACAGAAGTGTACAAATTGGATGCAAATATAGGACTTTGATGTTATTGAAACCAAGAGGTGGTTCTGTTGTACTTGCTCAAGGTCAAACCCTTCCCAGGATTTGTGTGGTACAATTTTGTGATTGTGAACAGAGCTGAGAAACTGTGACTATTCAGAAAAAGTGACGTGAAGATAAAGAATTAGGAAATAAGATGGGTGAGAAGAGTCTGGACATCCTGGGTACATACATCACAAAGAACAGTCTGAGAGGTCTTAAAGTGGCCTGCGAGCACATGCAGAGTGATCTTACAGGTCAGTGGTTCTCAATGGGTGCTCTCCCAATCAGTAGTATCACCATTACCTGGGAGCTTACAAAAACTACAAATTCTCAGGTTCACCTCGGACCTACAGAGTCAGAAACTTCAGGGTTTAGGGCACAGGTGTGTTGCCAGAAGGCCGTCCAGGAGATTCTAACACACTCTGAAGTTTATGGAGACTTTGAGAAAGACTAAATGGTTCGGGGGGGGGGGGCGAATACAAATTAACCTTTGGGAATTGAGGATAGGAAGAAAGAACATTCTGTGAGTGTAGGTTGAAAGTGATTGCTAAGGGAGACCGCTGATGATAAAGTAGTTTCCCAAAGAAAATGTCTAAAACCAAGGTATTTCTATGTGACCGAAAGAATAATGTAGTCAAGACTGAAAAGAAACATAACATAACGAGTGGGGAACCTCTCAAGGGTTTTCCGTCTACAATTCTGGGCTTCTCTGCACTTTGTCAGCAAACTTTGTTAAATTTTTTGACCAACGGAGAAAAGTAGCTTCAAGATATAATGTGTACTTACCCAGCATGCAGACATAAATTAAGAACCCCACACATCATTTTCTCCTAATTCTATTTACAAAGTCTATGCAAAGCTCTTGATGCCTGCTAGTCATTTCTTTCAACGTCACTAGGAAGGAACCCATAAGGACTGAAAATAAAGGAACGGGAAACCAGTAATGGTAGTTAACATTCAGCTTATTTTTTTTTAAGCTGGATATGTTTCTGTTTCCATTCATCTCTTCCTTGAACAGTAAAACAATGTGTCACAGGAGGTGTCACAGAAGACAACAAACTAAAACAGAAATTTTGCAGTAGGCTCAAGAAATGCAGATCCGGTGCAAATTAACTTACAGAATTAAGTTATGCAATCTATACTTCTTATAGCTGGCATATAGCTTGCAAAAATACCTAAAAGTTATAAATATATGGAACTACATCCCTAAGTACTTAAATGTCTCACTTTGGGCAGACTGTTTCCTCTCTAATTATTTCATCAATACAAATGGATCGTAGATTACTCATACTTAAGTTTCCTTAGCTGGGGACTACAATCGTCCAAGGGTTTTCCCTTTTCTGGTTGTTGTTTGTAAGAAGTTTGCTGTAATTCCCCAAAACTAGTTGTCTCTCTTCTAGAGTCAGATTCCCACAAGGGCAAAGACACCGAGTTCTCTAGACAATCTTTTGCTCACTTTGGTCATGTATAAAATTGTTCAGCTTTCCTTGTTCTCCACATGCATACTGCTTGCTCACCACAACTTGTACAAACGTTAGAGAAAATATTTACACATTCTGGTACCAGTGCATTGAAATGAGTTGGAAATCTGGTCCATTTAGCAAGCTACACTGGAATAAACCAAAATACACAGATCATAGAGGCAGTAAATAAAGTTTCCTTTCTAAAGAATAAATCAGGTTGATTACCTTTAAATATAGCTGAGTTAAAAGCAAACAAGATGGACAAAGACATACTGCATATGGGGCCGGTTCATTTGCCTATCAGAAACATCTTAGTTAGCCTCTTGGCCAACAGAAATGAAAGTTATAAAATTTCCTAGACGGATATCCAGGAGAAATTTGTTTTTAAAAAAGCGCACTGGAATTTATCACCAATTTAAATGTAAAACTCCTTGTAACTTAACTCAGTTTATAGAACTCATATTCCAATTTTCTTCTCTAAATAGATGGACTAAAAGAACAGGTGAAGAAATAATGAGGAAAGAAGGGAACCCTCCCATTTAAACATAAACTTTGAAAAGCATTATTTCCTAATTATATTTTATTTTAATTGTATTTAAATATACTACTGACATACACAGTTTGTGAAAGCATTTGCCAGTATATTCAACTACCACAACAGATTGCCTGGCACATCTTTGAAAAATGCCTCTGCTTTTCTTTAAAAAGCAATGGCATGGAATTTTCTAGTAGGAATTTAAAAAAATAGATATTGCATTGTCAAATTTAGGAAACTATCCTGCTCTTCATCTCCTGATGTCAAAAACAAATTTTAAATGCTTTTCAGAGTTGATAATGATGGTAAAGAATCAAGCCAGAGATATCAAATTTCTACTCAATGAATCCAAACTCTACACAGTTAAGAATCCAAACTGGAAGGGAAAAATAAGAATTAGATAATAAAATACTGTGCTCTTAGGAAAAATGATTTGCTGTCTGTGTTAGGAGAAAAGAGAACTTAAATCCCTTGCTGCATTCAAAAAATGCAAAATCTACCTTAAGAAGCTCATTAAAAACTACAGAATATAATGCAATAAGCACAGTAGGTTAAAAAAAGAGTTAGCTAAGAAATATTGATTCCCATCTAACCAGTCTCAACTCACATATTCAAAAACAAAAGAAAACAAAACAAACAAAGCAAAAATTTGAAAGCTTTCCTAAAGTGCAGGTGTGAAAATTTCTCCAGCTGGGGCTGCAACAGAATTTACAGTATTTCAGAACAACTGCTATGACTCTGCCAGGCCCATTTGCTCAGGTTTGGTGCGTAAACAATTCTTCCTTCGAAAACCCATACAGACACAACAGTGAGCCTCATGCTCACTAAATCATGAAATTAACCTGCCCCAACGAAACTTTAAAATAGAGGATCTCCAGATATTAATCGTTAATAATCCATATGCAAAATACTCCAAATATATGGAAAATAGCAATGAGAACTAGCCCAAGAATATATTTGTAATGGCAACTGTGCTAGAAAAACTATTATAATATAATACTTTACTTTCCACGAGGCACCCTTTCAGTGAAGAAATATGACCCAGGAAAGCTTTTAGTAAATATTTTCTGTTAAGAAGTAGAGGTGATGACAGACTACTTTATGTAATGGCTTTGACCTATTATCCCTGATAGGTCATAAAGATACCTATTATCCATTCAAGCCTGTTTGAGATAGGAGTTTCTCTAACATCAAACTATTTGAGTGATACTAAGAGAGGCACTGGAAAATTTGTAGTATTTATTACTCAGATATATTAAGACAATGAGTCTAAATTTTTATGTCAGCCATGACACATCTATGAAAAAGTTTGTTCACTAAAAACAACCCTTCTTTCCCCCCTCACATATTTCTTATAGTCTTAACTTTTTTGTGATGGCACTATAATGTGCTGTATATTGCAAATAGACTGATATTAATATGCATTATGTGATATAGTAATAACCTTGTATTTCTTTTCTCCCAGGTTCCTTTCCAAAAACTTAATAAACATCTAGCAGGATTGGTGAAAACTATACTAAACACATCAATCAGTGTTGATGAGAAAACTATAATCAAACATAGTTATACCCATCCTGGCATCTTTGCAAGATTCTTGGAACCCATAATACTGGAACAGATTCCACTACCCTGGAAAATCAGAACAGCCTTGTTTTGATGCAAGGTGGATACTTCTTTTGCCGAGTCTTCTGTGTCCATCTGCGCAACTGCCTTGAATTGGACGTTTCCCCAAATTTGTAGTTTTTATTTAAAATCTGAATTATATATTCACATATATAAAGACAATGGGTCCATAGTTTTATGTCAGCCCTGACATACATCTATGAAAAATTTTGTTCATATTTATGTATACAAGTGTGTTTATCCCAATCATCTAAGAGTATGCGGTACATAATTGGGTGTTATATATTTTCTGGATGGCATTTATTCTCTCTTTTGGTCCAGAACATATCTGGGAGAAATCTGAATTGACTTCTAATATGTTATATAGGTAACGCAACCTAATCTACAAAGATGGAAATCTGTGAGATAATTGATTATCAAAAACATTAAATAATAATTCAGTGGCAAAGTGTAGTTATCCCCCAAACTCTCAGAAACAGCATTCATGCAGTTATAATGGAAAGTGAACACTGCTATGAGAAAAGAATTAAGGAAGTGCTGGAGATGGGGG
Source organism: Spilogale gracilis (assembly GCA_004023965.1). NCBI lineage: Eukaryota > Metazoa > Chordata > Mammalia > Carnivora > Mephitidae > Spilogale > Spilogale gracilis. The sequence continues at coordinate 54,571 of PITA01004885.1, read as the reverse complement.
GGGGCATGAAGTTAAAATTTTGCCAATACAAAGTGTATCAATTGGTATCAACCTCTCATACTTTAGGTTCTCTACCAATCTTCAATCAAGAAAAGAAAAACCAGCAGAGGTTGCAGTCCCTCAAAATAAAGATGTACTTTACATAAACTTGATCCCAGCAGTCTTTCAACCAACGTTGGGTCCAGGTCTTCTCAGAGGCAAAAGCAGAATTATAAATAATTTAAACCCAAAGGCTGGTTTCCCTCTAACTCATTTGTCAGTTCAATTAAAAAATGATGAATACAAAAACAGAAGAGACAGATTACACTGGTGAAGACACAGCATCCTTTTTTTTTTTTTTTTTTTTTTTTTTGCAGGAATGAAAGCTCTCATCTGTGTTCTTCAGGCAACTGAGCTAACATAATTACCCAAGAAAAACAGTCAGCATCCTCAACGACAGGCTCCATCTGACTAACCAAATTCAAGACACTATAACCCAATCTCGTTTTACTCATCACGTGCTGTTAGGTATCTCTAAATTCAATTTATTACTCTTTTTTTTTTGCAGCATTCCTGGAGAGCTAATTATGGGAAATAATCCCTTTTCTTATTAGGCCAACTGTTTTCTGGGAAGAAACATTTGGTAAGCGTGGTGAACTATCAACTGCTATTCTAAGTTCCATTCCATCATAGTTTATTCTTCAACCGCCAAGTATTCCAATTCTACTTCCAAACACTAATATGCAAGACAACCAAGGTGCCTGTCTAAATTTCCTAGTGGTTCATGTTAATTCTGAGTCAAAGCAAAGAAGAAAGTCATAAGATTGTTTTGAAAGAGTTTTTTAGGCTTTGCCTTAGTAATTAATAAGCTGACACTGCATACTAAATGCTTATCAACATAATCAATGTTTCTGATTGGGGCTGCTTCTTTCTTGAGAAAATAGGTAGACCGAATCAAGGAGTTTTCTTTTGGAATAGACTGCAATATGCCACAGATAGAGTGGTTCTTCCAGAGAATTTCATTCCTAGCAGTTTCATCTTGGTAGCATTTAACAATTTCACTATTTTAACATTTTGAAATGCCAAAAAGAACACACTGATCCTGCAGCTAGGCTTATTAGAGAGGAACGATCTCACAGGCGACAGGGAGGCACAGAGTCCACTGGGAAAAGGGTAACAGAAAAAGACAGAAAACAGTGGATAACAAACAAAGCCAAGCACTACTCCAATGTGAAATCTGATTTTCACCAAAATGTAAAACTTTACATGCCAAATTAAATAATATCATCTGTGGTTTATTTAAGGGACTAGGCATAACGTTCTTTTCATAGACATCTATATCGAAGCTATCTATTAAAATTGCAGGGTGTGAATATCTAATTTGCCTTCCTAACAATGAGTGTGCAAGCATAGTAATTTTTGAAAGGTCAGAACTGAGCATTCTCCCCCTGGGTCATCACGTTACTCCCGCAGAGACTTAGGAACACACCAAGACCTTTCCCCATCAGACACTTGATACATACCTCAGCCAGGATTGCTCCTTGCCTGGAGTGGGAGACATCTTTGGAACAAAAAGAATCTGTTTACAGTAAGTTCTCTTGGTAACCTAAAATGCATTAGTTTTTAAGAACCACATCCATCTTCTCTCCTCTTGCCCAACTATAGTAACTGCTATTGTGCCTACAAGTAACCGCTCACAGTATGCAATGTTTAAAAATCTGGAGATGCATGGAATCTGTTCATATATGGATATGATCAGAAAATTATTTGCCTCACTCAAGAAACTATGCATGGCCTTTTATTTTGATAAAATTGCTTTTAACTGAGCTGGAGACTTGGGGGGGGGGGCAGTATATAGAGAGAAGGAGTACCAGGGGAGAAAAAGGGACAGAGAAAAATCAATCAGTATATCTTCCCTTGCAAACTGTCAGTAGGGTAGGATTATAAAAGCAACACTTTAAATCAGATAAAGTCCTATGGGAACCTTAAAGGTTAGTTGCTTTGAGCTTCTCAGTATTCTGGAAAATAGATTGATGGCAGTGGTCACCCCATTGATACTCAATGTTCACTGAGTTTACGTTCAGAAATTGTATCTCCCCTATTGTTGAAAAGATATTAACTTGGTAATAAAAAATGATGAGAAGTTATGGGACCCACAGAGATATCTTTCAACACCTTTAAAACCAGTAAATCTGTTCTAATCTCTTACTAAATGCCCATGGATGCTTAATGGATCAAGAAGCAACAACAAAGACGAGAATAGCACTTAATTTGAAGGGAATAAAGAAGATGGGAGGCAAAATGATTAACAGATCACTATTTTTTTTCACATTTGTTCAATTTAAAACTAAAATTAGAAGCATGCGTGTTGCTTTCAAACTTTCAGATGACCAAATGACAGTTTCTCCTGTCACTGCAAACATTCGTACTGGAGAGGAGATTCATTTATGACTGTGAGCCTTACCGAGACATGTCTTTCAAAAAACACAGCAACTTTGTTCATCTAATGGCTCGTTCTGGGTTACATGGTTCCATCAATATTCAAATTTAGATATTAAATGTACATTTACTTTTCCTCCAAAAGAATGGCTCCTGTAGCTATATTTTCTACACCAAAAGTTTATCTAACGTACATTTCTTTATATGGCATTTAATATTTTAGACAGTTTCTAGGTTTGGTGCAGAGATCGATGTATTTGGGAACACTTAGTTGCTGATACGGTTTATAGACATTGAGCACCAACTCAAGCGCCTATTTTCTCAAACATGCACAATTACACGTTTCCTACAAACACATATCAGTGTACACATTCAATAAGTAGTGAATGGTAGAAACGTCCAGAAGTAGCCCAGACCACAGTTTACAAGCTGGGGCTATACAGCTAAGTAAACATCGACGCACGATTCGCTCACACGGAATAAGAACTCCACGAAGGACACTTGGGGACTACACTGGTCAGTACCCGAGGGGGCGGGAGGCGGAAAAAGTATTTCCAAACGCAACCCTGCCAGGTCTTACCCTTCGCATCCCCCGGTCCTTGGGGAGAAGCTCCCTCGGCACCTCTCGCCCAGCGCAGGGGCTGCTTCTCTGCGAGAACCAAACGTTCCGCCCGACTCGCCTCGACCGAGCTCTGCCGGGAGCCGAGGCGCCCCGCCCGGGCCAAGGGAAGGCTCTGGCGCCGCGGGAGCCAAGAAGAGGCGGAGGCGGAAAAGAAGTGCAGAAGGAAGGGGTGGCCGAGGCAGTGGCGGGAGGGAGGCGGCGCCGGCGCGGGGATGCGAGCGAGGCGGGGTGGGGTGGGGTGGAGCGGGGTGTGCCTCCGTCGGTCGGTCAGTAAGTCAGTCGGTCCACGCTGCCCGCGCGCCGGCGTCCCCTGCCTCCAGCGCCCGTCCGCCCGCGACAGCGACAGGGACTGGCGACCCCTCCGCTCCCGCCGCCCGCGGGCCTCGCCCCTTCCCCGGGCTCTTCAATGGGTCCTCCCGCTCGCCCCGCCTGGCTCGGCGTGGGGCCGCAGGTCTCCGCCAGGACTGGCGCTCGTCGCCTCGCCACGCTCGTGCGGTCCCTGCCTCTGCCTTCGCTGGCGCTCTGGCTCTGGCTCCCTCTCGCTCCAGTCCCATTTATGAAGCGCGGTCCCATCACGTGTTAATGAGCCTTTGTCCTGCCCTGGCAGCGGCGGCGGCACAGACCCCACCGAGGGAACTGCGCGGGGAGGGACCCGCGCACCGCGCAGCACGGCACCCGCGGCTCCAAACTTTGCTGGCGCGGGGCACCTGCCGTGGTGCCGGCCCTGGGGCCGGAGGGGACAAGCCTCTCCGGCCCGCATCACCTACTTCTTTCTCCTCCTCCTCCTTCTTCTGCGCCGCCGCCGCCCCGGTCCCGGGGGCTCCCAATGGCAGGACCTGGCTCTCCTCCCGGATACCCTCACACCCCGGCCGAGCCAAATAGGGGCTAGTGCCTGCGCCGCCCCCGACCTCGGGGCCATTAATCACGCTCGCCCTGGCTGCGCGCAGCGCCAACACCTTGCGCGGGGGTCACGTCTGGGGCAGCGGGCTGAGCCGGAAGGGAGAGGGGAGCAGGAGGCGAGAGGCCGAGGCGCACCGGGCCGGGTGTGCGGTGGCCGTTCAGCTTGCCCCAGGTCGCCCCCGCGGCAGGCAATAGTGAGCCAGGCCTGAGGGCGGGCGAAGCGTTGGAACCGCGCTGCGCAGCCCCCGAGCAGTTTACTACCTGGCGGAGGCCACGCGACCACCTGTCCTCCGCCCTCGGGGCACCCGCTGGCTTCTCGCTGGGCGCCTCCTCCAGCCCCCGCCGCCCCCGCCCGGCGTGGACCACTGGGGCGAGCCCCACCCGCACGCCCTGGGTACAAACAGTTGGGCTCCGTAGGCGGCTGATTCTGCGCCTCCCTGTCCGATGCGCCCCTCCCCAGCCTCCGGGGGACCCAGCTCCTCGGCCCTCCGCGCGAGGAGGACTCCCCCCTGCGGGGTCGGGCAAGAGGCGCACCGGGGCTCGGGAACAGCCGCCTCAGGCGCCTGGGGAACCGCGGTGCGCTCCGTGGCCGCGACAGGAATTAGGGTACATGCTCGTTAATTGGTTCCACTATCAGCCGCCGTCTGCCTCCCGTGTGCACGGATCAAACCTTAATTGGTCTTTACATTTATCATGGTGAATTGCGAACCTACAAACAAGCCCTAGTCGCTGCTTCAGCAGAAAAGGCGCTCCCCCTCCCTCTGGGGCCCAGGCAGATCTGTGGCGGCGGCGCTGGTGGTTGATTAGACATCTTCATCTCTCTAGAGTTGGGTCGAGGGAGAACTGCACGGTTTCCACCTGATGGAGGGAGCCACGTCACCCCGGGGCCCCAAGAACCCCGCTGAAGGCTCTTGGTTTGCTTCCCAACCCTCCTCTCCGTGGTTGCCTCGGCGTTCATTTTATGACACCGCGCCAGCGATCCAGCAAATTCCGCCCCAGTCCTCACTCCGCACGCCCTCGGGTAGCGACCTCCACAGTCCTCTCGCCCCAGGCCAGAACCCAACATCACTTGTAACATCCGGGCCCCATATTTGGACTACGTGACAAGAATCCGGAAAAGCCAGCCTCTGAAGGAAGAGGGGAAATTGGTGGGGAGGAAGCCAGAGGGTGGTGAGTCCAGAACCTGGAAGGAGTAAGTGCCTTTTGGCATCGTCAGGCCAGACATAGGTTTCCTGCAGAGTGCTAGTTGGGTCTTCGAAAATCTCCCCAGATTGCTTTAGGTTAAAAAAAGTATATCCCATTTCCCCTATCAGGGAAATAGCCATTTAAGAATCCACAACTGAAACGTTCGTTTTCTACTAGGTAGGTAGATGGAATAGGTTATAAACCAAGATCTGACCGACCCATCAATTGAGGGAGGAGTAAGTGACAAGGTAGGTAGATGTGGGATGGATGAGCCTTGGGCTTTAAACCTGACGCCTGGTGCAGCCTCTACTCACAGCAGGAGAAAGCATCTTCTGACCTACCTCCACTGGGAAGACTGTGTCATCTAACCATTTTGAAGGTGGGTGAGGAGGCTTCAGCATCTGTTGCTTCGTTTTTCTTTTAGGGGTCATGGTTGGTAGACTTTTACCTTCACCTACACCTTTGGCAAGAGGACATAGTCACAGTTTTACCTTCCTTGGGACTCTCAGACTCTAATTACCCAAGTAAGTTGGTGACCTGAGACCAGCTTCAAAGTATTGCCACTTCCCATGTAGTTCAGGTTCAAGTGATTGCATTAAAAGGAAAGGATCTAGGTAGGTCTTCTTGCTGGGATGAGCACATATTTCGGGTGACAGGAAAACCACAGAGTTCATGGAAGGCTTTCCAGCAACAGGATTTTCATGGGCACTGCCAGTATTCCCTATAAGCTGGTAATCTGTGCTCTTGGGGCTGCCCAGGTGTTTAGGATCCCTTGTGTCCACAATTCTGACACACCCCATCGTTACCCCTGATAGGACATTCTCCCACTTATAAACCTACCCCTTGGTGTTTAGTATCAAATCTAAAGGTGAAAACCATTTGCAACCTACAAAACATACTCCATGGAAGTGTCATATCTCAACTTATTCACAGCAACTTTTGATTTTTCATAAACAGGAACAATCTAATCATCTTAAGGGTCTCTGAGTCACCCTGAATTTCTTTTGGTTGATGGTGGGCTTCTGTTTTTTTTCACTGCATTCTGTGAAATTCCAAGCAGAAACCTGGGATCCAAATAGCTTGAAGTCTATTTGTTGAGTGACTGGCTGAAGTGACTTGTGGACAGAGCCAATCATTAAGAGTCTAATCAAGTAGTGACTCCAGCAGCTCTATGATTCTGTCACCTGTGATTCTGTTGTTGTTCAGGGCTGGGCGAAGGCTGGAGCCTGACAGCTGGTGAATTGTACTGGCTTTCCATTTAGAGCTCAAGGATAATGCTCAGTAATGGAGTCAAAATTTGACTTGTGACCTGGCATTTTATCACCACATGTGAAAGCTGTGTTGAAAGTGAGAGAGTTATTTTGTTGTTTGAAAAATGCAGTTCTTGTGGGCATGCTTGAACATGTTTAAAATTTAAAGT